>PISX010000488.1:0-277210 GCA_004024625.1 Mellivora capensis | reverse complement strand
AAATCGGAAAACGGAGAAAGCAAAACCTTATTATCAGTTGTTTACCAAGAATCATGATTGGCTAAACGCAATTGGTTGCTAAGGCTACTACCAAGCAAAAGTTCTCTACTTCACTATGGCAAGTTGCAGGTGTTTAGGCAGAATTATTTATGGTTTGGCTCAGTTAAAAAGGTCATGGTTCCCCCTGGTGAGGACGTGCAGAAGGCCTACCTCCTTAAAGGCCTCCTGACTCTGCCTTTCACAGAGGTTCAATTTAGAATGTGAGAGGCAAAGAGGCAACCCCTTCGAGAGGGCACATTCAAGAGAGTTTCCAGGCTTTCATAACCTATGCTATATACCATAGTCTCCTGTTACTGCAAGGAAGGGCAAAGCTTTGCCATTCTTGGGGCTAGTGATTTGGACTACCTGGAAAAACTGTGATAAGATGCCAAGAGGAGGACACAAACAGGGCAGACTTCTGGAATAAGAGGTACATGCTACACATTATCCAGCAGTTTTAGCGTTCAGAGAGCTACCTTAGGAAAACATTAAGAAAATGCACAGGAAACTTCACAAGACACACACTATTATCCTCTTCCATTAAAAAAAAAAAAAAGATATTGGATTGGAAACACTTATTTAAACATTCTATAATCTCGGGACGCCGGGGTGGCTCAGTTGGTTAAGCGGCTGCCTTCGGCTCAGGTCATGATCCCAGCGTCCTGGGATCGAGTCCGGCATCGGGCTCCTTGCTCAGCAGGGAGCCTGCTTCTCCCTCTGCCTGCCACTCTGTCTGCCTATGCTCGCTCGCTCTCTCTCCCTCTCTGACAAATGAATAAATTAAAAAATAAAAAAAAAAATAAACATTCTATAATCTCTATGAAGTTCCCCTGACTACTGTAACAAATTACCGCAAACACAGATTTAGATCTTATAGTTCTGGAACTCAGAAAAACAAATAGGTCTCATTGGGCTAAAACCATGGTGTCTGAAGGGCTGAATTCCAGTCTGGGAGCCCTAGGAAGAGTCCCTTTTCTGGCTTTCTCAAGTTTCTAGACATTACCTGTACTCTTCATCGAACGGCCTTACTCCAGTGTCGAAACCAGATACAACGCCACACCAACCTTAACTTCCGTCACCATGTTCGCTACTTCTGACTCTCCTGCTGCTCTCCTCCCTTTATAAAGTCCTGCTGATTACATTGGGGTCACATGAAAAATTTAAGCTATTCTCCCCTTCAATGGACCCATGTGATTATACTGGACCCACCTGCATAATATAGTATAATCATCCCATTTCAGTCTTAATTACTCACATCTGCAAAGTGTTTACCATATAAGAGAACACATTCACCAGTTCTGGGAATTAGGACGTGAGCATCTTTGGGATACTATTGCTCTGCCTACCACTTTTGTATGTACAGATTTAAAGCAAGTAAGTCATGAAAAACTCATGCTCTTAATCCAGTATTGATTAGCAAATATATAGCATATACCAGGAATGGTTTTAATTTATGAAAATATTAACTAATTTAAATATCACATTTATTACCCCCATATTATAAATAAATAAACTGAGGCTTCCAGAGGCTAATGGACTTATTCGAAGTTACTTGCCTCGTGGGTGACCTAGCTACCCCAGGAGTACCTAGCTGAATTGCTAATCTCTGTTGCCTCCAACTAATATAAACAATGTAGATGAATTGCCCAAAACTGACAAGGAATAAAATTATTTTCTAAATTAATATTAAAATATAAGAAATAGCATAATAAATGTGTCATTACATACCAAGCTATTAAGGTAGGACAAACAACATGCAGAAGACATGTCTGGAATCGCCTAGGACTAAACTCAATTTCAAGGAACCTCAGTTTACAGTAACATTTGACAAGCCCATTGCTTTTGATAGATCAAGTGAGGTGGAGAGGAATATGGAGAGGAAAAGAAGCAGAGCTCCGTATTAGTTTCTCAGATATGCCGTAACAAATTATGCAAGTTTAGTAGCATAAAACAGCAGGAATTTATTCCCTCACAGTTCTGGAGGCCAGAAGTCCAGAAGCAAGTTGTTGGCAAGGACACGCTCCCTTCAGAGCTTCTAGTGGGAGAATCGTTCCTTGCCAGTTCTGGTTTCTAGTGGCTGCCCAGCATTCCCTGGCATTCCTGGATTTGTGGCCACGTCATGCCAATCTCTGCATCTGATTTACAATCTCTTCTGAGATTTACACCTCTTCTGATTTACACCTCTCTTCTGTGGGGGTGAGTCTTCTGCTCTCGTTCTATCTAATCTCCTTCCACTTATGTCTTACAAAAGTTCATGTGACACATTTATGATATACCTGAATGATCCTTAACTTAATCACATTTTTCATCATATAACATAGTAGTCACTCTTTTGCCATATCAGGCAATGTTTACAGGATCCAGGCATTAGGATACGGACATATATTTGGGGTTACTGTTCATGTCATACAAGTTCACGAGCCATTAGGTAAATGATCAAAGACTTTTTATACCTGCAGTTTTCTTGTACATGATATTAAAACATTTCAGGTGGTATTGCATTGTCAAAGAAACTCCAAGCCTATTCTCTAAATTGCTATAGTTCTCATCCTGCAAGAGTGGGAGGAAACCAACTATAAGACCTGTAGCCCCAAAGGGGAGCATAGTCCCTGTGCCCACCTCAGTCATGGCAGTGGGAGGTAATGGACAAGGACAATCTCCAAGACAGCAAGGGAGTCTGCCAGTGGAAGGGCTTACACTATAGTCAGGGAAGGAAATGCTCTCAATTTCTGTCCTCAGGACTCAATAATTCTTGTCCTTGGGACTGAGTTCCAATTTGTTTTCCAGTCTCCTTTTGGTGTGATAGGAGAATTCTATGTTCTCTGGAGCTCAGGGACCAGTGTATTAGCCCTGAGCACAATCATCATCTTTCACTTCCCGACAACTGTAGGAGACCAACATCTCTTTCTGTACTGTCAAGGAAGCCCCTACTTTTGCCTTAAATTGTTATTATTAATATGTCTTGGCCTTTATGTGTCTTTTCTAATGAATCAATATTCTCCAGCACCAGTCATTTGATTCAAACTTGAATTCCATCTAGCACCTCAAAGACACGATGTATGATACCACCAAAGTATGAGCTTCCAGGGGTATTCCATCCTGCTTCAGCATCAGTGAATGTTTACAAAGTCCTGCTGTTAATTTTCCAATGACTGTCAGCACTTGGTTCACATTCCCAAGAGGTGGGGTCTTCATGGCCAGCGGTAAGCAGGTGATCGGCCTCAAAAATCCCATTTTAGAGTCTGTTCCAAAGACCGTTGTGGGTAGTCTTACTAGGTAGATTGTTCAGAAGATACTCTCTGAATCAGAGCTTGTATGCTGGTAGTTTGGGGAATTGCTCTCAGAAATAGAAACAAAAAGGTGAAGGAAGAAGAATGAGACAGAATGAAACAACTGGGTTGTGGTAGAATCAAAGCAGAGGCCTCAGCTGATCCGATGTGAAGCTTACCTCCTGGAAGGCCCTTCCCAAAGTCTATATGCACATTAAATAGCTGATGGATGTGGAAGCCCTTGCTTGAAGAGTGGGTAAAAATACTTGAATGGAACAGCTTCCTCAAAAGGAAAGCAATGGGATATATTCTTTATATCTGGGGATGTACTCGTTATAAGGCAACACTTCTGCCTGCTTGGAGAAAAGTCCAGGATCTTGAAAGAGATACCTGACCAGGGCACTACGGTATCCAATCCCTCATGTTCTCAAGAAATGATAAGGCACATTAATGATAGGCATATTAAAAAACAAGGCATATAAAAAAAAAGGCATATTAAAAAACAAAAACAAAACAACAACAACAACAAAAAATACCTTATTGTGTGTATGTGTTTTGCTTAAGCATGTTAGTAACAGTGATTTCAGGACAATTGGATACCTGGTATAATTTAAGCTTTCCACTATATTCTGTATGTTTTTTTTTTTCATTTTCTTTTAAAATGAGCAAGACTTTATAATCAGAGTGCCATATATACCTGTTTTTATTGTTAAAAAATAATTTAAAAAAATAATAGAGTATGTTAGGTGCTGGCTTCCATTAAATCCTGATATGCTTTTAGGTCTCTGGTTTAGATTTTTTTTAAGGATTTATTTATTTATTTATTTATTTGAGGTGGGGGGCAGAGGGAGAGAGAGAATCCCAAGCAGACTCCCTGCTAAGTGTGGAGCCCAACACAGGGGCTCAATCCTAAGACCCTGAGACAATGACCTGAGCCAAAATCAAGAGTCAGATGCTCAACCAACTGGGCCAACCAGGTGCCCCTAGCTTTTTTATTTTTTTATTTTTTATTTTTTGTTTAACGACTCTATTGATATATGATTGACATATTAAAAGCTATAAATATATAATGTACTTGATGAATTTGGGGATAAATATACACCCATGAAACCATCACCATCAAAGCCATAAATAAACCCATCAGCTCCCAAAGTTTCCCTCAGCTCCCTTTTATTACAGATGTTTGTTTTTTGTAGTAAGAACACTTAACATAAGTTCTTCCCTCTTAGCAAATTTTAAGTATATGATAAAGTATTATTAGCTGTAGGCAATGGGAGGGTGATGTTTAAATGTCCAAAGTTTCAGTTATGTAAGAGAGGTTCTGGAGACTTACCAAACAGCATGGTGCCTATAGGTTTTTAGTTATTAAATCAGAGAAAAAAGACAGTGAGTATAACTGGTGAGTATGAACACATGCATACAGGTTCCAGGGGTTAGGATATATATACACACACATAGACACACACTCATATATATTCAGCAAATCTTTTGAATTAAAGTAATTCAACTTGAACTTATTTTTATTTCTTTTTCAGTTCAAGTTAAATATTTTTAATCATTCTCTTGTCTCTTTGTTGCATATATATTAAGACTCTCTCATGTATTTTATGAACACAATTTCAATAGACTGAGTTTTTCTCGGTTTATATTCCTGGTTTGTATTTTATCTCTCCTGTATCCATAGTATGTTTTGGTGTTATTTCTATTTCTAGGTGAAATTTGTATTATCTTTTGGTGATATTTTTTTCAAGAAATTGTTTGTAGGTCAATCTCTTCGTGTTCTCTCTGGATACTGTCATTTTCCTCAATAAGGCCTTTAACTGGCCGTTTCTCCCCGAACTGCGGCTTGCAGTGAGACTAACAGGCTTTTGAAGTTGCTTGTTAGATTTTCTTTGATGTGTTTCTGAAGATTGTAGAGAACACAATCAACCCCTGGTGTGTTCATATATGTTTTGATGTCTTTTCACATCCAATTTTTGTTTCTAAAGTGGAGAAGTTCACAACCATATTTCTAACAGTTTTTGTTCTTCTAAACTAACATCTTTCAGCCCTGCACATCAATCACTGTGCTACCATTAAATTGTTCACTTCTATTGAGTTCTTTAAGATTGAAAAGAGAAAGATTATTATATTTAAATTTGCTTGTGTGAGAGAGAATGAGTTATATATTAGAGAACATATCTGGGTCTTTGAAATGTCTAGATTTGATTGGAATTTACATTCATTTTATTAAGGGATATTGTGGACAAAATCAAAGCAGAAGAACAGCTATCTGGGATAATAAGGAGACTCATAGATTATGACTTGTCTTTTTCGCATCATTTTTACTATGAGTGAGAGAATATTTCTGACGAATTACCCCAGAAGGAACCGTTATGAGTAATTAGGTTACCGACTGGTAGCTTTTACTTTGGGGCTATAATAGACCCTAACAACTGACAAAATTCCCCAAATCATGGCCCCTACTCGAGTATCTACGAGTTCTTATAGTTAAAATAAGCAACTTTCTTCCCTCCTTCTCCTTTCATATATTGTTGTCCATTAAACATGAGTGTAAATTTATAATATCTACTACTTAATTAGTGAGAGAGAAATAGTATAAAGATGATTATGTACAATGAGTGAGTGTAGGTTGCACAGTACGTTAAACTGAATAAGAATTTAAAAAATATGAATAGTTATCTAGTGGATATTAAGTGGATGAATAATAATTTAGAATTAAGCGATTCTTATCTGCTAGAATGCAACAGGGTGTTGGATCTTAGTAGAATTATGCTAATTATATCTGTCAAAAACTCATTTATTTTCAACATAAATTTAAAGAATCAAGCCTACTATTTGATGTTTTAGAGCTCAGTTTTTTTCCCAGAGCTTTGTATGTGACAACTCAAGTGAACTCTCTACCTGCTTCCCCACCAATGTTTTTTTCAGCTTGAGGACTAATAGTAAGAAAAATCATCAGTTCTAAAGTCAAGAGGACTCTTATTTTCCAGAAGTCTTTTTCAAATATTCTAACCTCAATAAGGCTTGGCTAAATGATGCTATTCTAAATTTCCACTCACATATACATAGCTTTATTGTATTTCATCTTTATCTTTTCATATTTATATGTCTTTCTTCATAAGTATATTGATATGAAGGTATTTCTTTTTTTTTTTTTTTTTTTAGATTTTATTTATTTGACACAGAGAGAAACAGCAAGAGGGGGAACACAAGCAGGAGGAGTGGCAGAGAGAGAAGCAGGCTTTCTCCTGAGCAGAGAGCCCGATGCGGGGCTCAATCCCAGGACCCTGAGATCATGACTTGAGCTGAAGGCAGACACTTAACGACTAAGCCACCCAGGTGCCCCGATATGAAGGTATTTCTTGAAGTGATGGTATATCTTCATCATTTATCCTTCATATGTGATAAGATGACTGATATGTGTTCATTTCAGCCAAGTTGGCAATTTAGCAAAGCTGTTGCTTCTTCCCTCAAAAATCAACACTGGAGAGGGGTGCCTGGGTGGCTCAGTGGGTTAAAGCCTCTGCCTTCGGCTGGGATCATGATCTCAGGGTCCTGGGATCGAGCCCCACATTGGGCTCTCTGCTCAGCGGGGAGCCTGCTTCCTCCTCTCTCTCTGCCTGCTTCTCTGACTACTTGTGATCTCTGTCTCTGTCAAATAAATTTAAAAAAAAATCAACACTGGAGAAACTATAAAAGATCTATAAAGCTAAAACTCTAAAGCTGAAATCCAAGGAATGAAAATAATAGTACTACCCTACGAACAACCCCTGAGATGTGGAGGCAGAAAGAAGAGATGGCGGGGGGGGGGGAAGCGTATTTCTGAAGAATGTATGCATGAGTTGGGAATTTTTTAAAAAAGGCCATAGTTAGAAAGGAAATATTGATTAATTATATTACATCCAACTCAGAAATTTTTGTTCGTCAAAAGACGATTAGGAAAATGAAAGTGCAAAGCTGAGAGGAGAATGTATTTTTGCAATAGATTAAATAGAGAAGGGACTCGCATTCAGAATTCACAGAGAATACCTATAAATCAATAACAAAAATAAAGTAACCCATCCCCAGAACGGTTATACATTTGAACATTTTACTTCACTAAAGAGAATATGAAATGTTCATTACACACATAAAAAGGTGCTTAATTTTATTATACCAAGGAAATGTGGATTAAAACTGCGATTAGATGCCACCGCACCAGAATGGCTACAAAGATAAAGTCTGGGATCCAGCCCAGAAGCGCACTCACTGCTCAGCAGGAAGCCTGCTTCTCCCTCTCCCACTCCCTCTGCTTGTGTTCCCTCTCTTGCTGTGTCTCTGAAGAAATAAATAAAATCTTAAAAAAAAAAACAACAAAGACAAAGTCTGATGAGAACTAGTGCTGTAAGAAAAGCGGAGCACCTGGCAGGCTTCCACTTGTCTGTTGCAGTGTAAATTGTTTCCATTGCTTTGGAAACAACCGGCATTATTTCCTAACAAAGGACACCCTTCAGGTATGTGTAGCGGTTCCTCTCCTGGAGGCCCGCCGGTTTGCCAATAGGATGTTAGTAACAGCACAATTTAAAACAAAAACAATAAAGTAACTGAAAGAAACCTAAATGGTCATCGGTAACACCGGTAAATTGTGACCTATTCACACAGTGAAATATCATACAGTAATGAAAACACAGTGCTGTTGCCCTCCACGCCGTGGATGTGTCTTCCAGACACCAGGGGAAGATCAAGAAACATCAGAGATCCAGCAAGAAAGCATCGACCTCAGCAGGATACCAACTACTCCCTGGCTGTGAGACCCATTCTACCCAACATGTAACAAGCTCGTAATTGGTGGGAGTTCTGAGAAAAGTTCGGGTAGAAACTTCTCTGGGATAAATGTAGTTACTTTATAGTCAGAAATAAAGTAGCTGAGTTACTTCATGGAATTTCATAAAATGCATTTCTTATCATACAGTTTACTAAGAAATAAATGATACTTCGGAAAAGCGATTCCATCAGTCGTGTCATTGTCCAGTAGTTATTTTGAAAAATTGCATGATGACTCACATACGAAATTTCCCCCTCCCCCAAATTTGTATCACTATTTGTGCTCAAGAATGTTTGTTTATGGGGCGCCTGGGTGGCTCAGTGGTTAAGTGTCTGCCTTCCGCCCAGGTCATGATACCAGGGTCCTGGGATCCAGGCCCGCGCTGGGCTCCCTGCTCTGTGGGAAGCCTGCTTCTCCCTCTCCCACTCCCCCTGCTTGTGTTCCCTTTCTTGCTCCCTCTCTCTGTGTCAAATAAATAAATAAAATCTTTAAAAAAAAAAAAAAAAGAAAGAATGTTTGCTTATAACTTAGCACCTTATAGGTGTCATGATCCTTTTATTGTATGATACATTTGTCAAGTTTAGTAGTTTGTACTTCAATGTATTTAACTAAGAATATTTATATTTATTCAGGTTTATTATGTTGTGTAAGACCAAGCTAAAGTAAACACTTTTCTAAGAAGCATTTTCAGTAAATTATAGGTCAAAATAGTTCACTTTTCTACTAGACCAATAGCCATTACTGTTTCTAATACTTAATCAACCATTAATCACTTAATTACTAAATGAAGCCATTGCATTGCCTATAGTTCTTTGGTTCATTTTATTTTTAAGTTCAATGTGCTTCACTATTTTACTTTTATTTTATTTTTTTTTAAATTATTTATTGGGTGCTTGGGTGGCTCAGTCAGTTAAGTGTCCGCTTTCAGCTGGGGTCGTGATTCCAGGGTCCTGGGATGGGGCCCCACATCCTCTCCCACATGCTTCTCCCTCTCCCTCTGCTGTTCCACCCTGCTTGTGTTCTCTGACTCTGTCAAATAAATAAATAAAATCTTTTCAAAAATTTATTTATTTGAGAGAGTGTGTGTGCAAGAAGGAAGAGAGAGAGGGAGAAGGAGAGAATCTCAAGCAGACCGACTCCCTGCTGAGTGCAAAGCCAATTATGGGGCTTGATCTCAGGACCCTGCGATCATGACATGAGCTGGAATCAAGACTGGGATGTTTAACTGACTGAGCCACTCAGGCATCTCTGTGCTTCACTATTTTATATGCAATGGAAAAAAAAATATTTCATAGAAATATTACAGTTGTACTTAAAAATAAATCTTGGTGTATATATTGAATTACACATATCTGGGATTAAAACCTCCTTTTACATATAAATATTCCCTTATGTAAATATACCATCAATCTAATATAATTTGAGTTACAGTAAGTAAAATTTTGCAATTCTTACACAGAATATTTTTTGTGAACATTAGCTGTCATTTATTACTACTTACTATTTAATGTTTGGCAAATGTTACTAAATGTTGTTGCCAATGAGTTAATCATTATCTATCATAAAAAAAAGTATAGTTGATTCAGTGAAGTAGTAGACAATGTAGTATTTTAATGATGATGAATAAATATATATATATATGTTCATAGAGCAGCACTATATAATTAATTAATATTTGCAATGTCCCTTAAAATATGAAGCATATGCTGTCATTCTTTCAATGTAAGTAGTAGTATTATTATGGAAATTTTTTTCTCTAGTCACCTCTTCCAGATTTAGTCAATTTAGCTATTGGATGTGAGCATATCTTAATTACTAAAAAATGTATCTTTACTCTTGCACAGGTATTGTGTTTAAAAAACACGATTTTTAACATTTAAAAAATGCTTAAACCTTTACTAAAATTAATTTTGAGGAACAAGAAAAAAAAAGGCATAAGAAATAGACAAATGGGTTTAAAGGCTTGTGATGGCTCATTTTCCCAGAAGTTTCTGAAGCAAGGGCTGTAATTTCCACCATTACAGTAAGCCATTTATTCTAAAAACAGAAAGGGGATATATATCATTTGGATATTTTAAAACAGCCTCCCATAATACGTTCCTGATAAATGAACTGTTGCACTACTGAGCTATAATGGACTCACCAAAAACACACAAGCCTTGTGCTAGCCGCCTTCTGTTTTAAGCAATGCCTTTCCCATATCAGGGCATATTTTGTTTGTTTTCAGAACCTCACTGCCCCTTAATTATAATATCAAAAGTTGTTTAGGAATTCTTTTATCCTTGAAGTTATTGGTAAAATACACCAGGAAACTATCTCTTGCCCTTTTTATTTATTTATTCATCACATGTTTAGTTCCCAGAGTGGATTAGCTCCAAGCTTTCAGGATAACACGTTTGTCCTATTCTTATGTAGGTGTTCCTATTGCCACAACAAGAAAGTGGTAAGTAGCCCTAAAAAAAAATCTATCCTTGGACAGCCTGTTACTCAGTAGCTTAACTTCATCTTTTGACTGATGGGATAATTTAGTAAATGAAATAAAATATCTAATTTTAGAACTAGAGAACTACGAGGGCTAAAATACCCTTTTCAACATGATGGAGGTAGCATTTTAGGGGTTAATAAGTGACCTCATAAAATGTTGCTTTACCTATACCTTGTCTAAGAGAAATTAACACATAGTTTCTGATATGCTGGGACATGACTTTTCCAATTAAAGAGATGAGGAAAGACAATAGCTTCTGTGCCTGTGAGCAGTTCTAGAAAAGGAAAAAAATATATATGCATGTGAGAGGTTCTGAAGTTGGCTTATAAGAGAAAAGGGAAGGATATTCAAGCATTCCAACAGCATGCTTCATTGATACAGGTATTATAGTGATAAATCACTTCCAGGTCCTTCGGTCTTGTAACAATGATGGCCATCAACAGGTTCTTGTGCTACTTCTGTTTAATCAGAGTGGCTCCTCTTAGAAAATCCTTTGCATATCCTTCATCTGGAATTGTGTTCTTAAAATTCAGGGATTTAGAGAATTACTGTGTAACAAAGATTTCTTTCTTCTCAAGATAAGTAATACATTGCAGTTATCAATTTACATAAAAAATTTAAGATGAATTTCATTATATATGGGAAGGGGATAGAGATGCTATTTGGGGAGGGGGCTCAAAATATTTTTTACATAAATTTTTTTTTGCTAAAGATATGTAAGACCAGGCAAATATTTTTCATAGACAATTAGAGTTCAGTCCAAGATTATTCCTTCCTGTTTTCTTGAATCATGAAAACTCATTATAGGAGTCCAGGAATAAGAGACATAATTCATTATAAAATCTATTAAATATAACACATAGAGATGAGGATAAGATCAAGATCTTATAAATAAAGACATTGATATTGTCAAGCTCTAGAAATATTGTAAAAATACTCTTGTTTTCAACATGGTCTGATAATGTAAAACATAACACAAATTAATATGACATTATTAAACACACACTGGTCTGAGCATGATAAATCAGAGGGAATTGCCTTTTACAGATATGTCTACACAGAATTCAGCAATAAAAAGCCATATTTACTTGTTTTTCTTTAAACAACTAATCGACCTCAGTAAACTGAGGCACTGGAAGGGGATTAGGAGACTGGTCAGGTGGGACAGGAAGAAAAAGAAAGGGAGAGTATGGAATATTAAACATAAATTTCTCCTCTTCAGTAATTTGCTTAGTATTGCTTATAACCAATCCCAAAATTTCCCTTGCATTGAAGAAAGTTAATATTGAAATATGGAAGGAATAGAAGGATAAAAGGATAGAGAAACCAAAGCAAGTCCAATTTCTTTTTTGTTGATACATACAATTATGTTAGTGACATTATAGTAATTCTAGAAGTAACTATTTGTTTACCTACACCAGTTTGCTTGGTCACTAATTTCCTTACAGCTCTGAGATTATCTGTGTTTATTTCAATGAAATACTTCATGGTAAATATAATTACTCATGTTCTAGTATTAAAAAATCAGGTTTCTTTCTCTAACCTCTTTCTGGCCTTGGTTTTAGACTGAATTTCATAGATACCAAGTTACGTTGATTCGGTGAACTTGAAATCACAGGGGCAAGTCAAGAAGAAAGGTCTTAGTCAATGATGTGCTAAAACTTCACACTCCTGTTCAGTTAAAAAAAGATAATTGAAGTTCAAACTTTCTACAAAGACTAAATTTTGAATTTATCATTGGAAGCATGGAGACTGTCTACATATGGTAATGATAATCTAATATTTTTATGATTTATAAAAATAGGGTTAATACATTTCAAGGAACTGAGCTTAATGTTCTACTGATTTTAAAGATATAAATAATTAGGTGGATTTACAAGGAAGTAAGCCTGGTCAAGGTGTGATGGGATGAAAGAGTTGACCTTTTGAGAATATACACATTAAACATTCAGAGTGTAAAAATTAAAAACAGCAAAACTTAGTGGTTAGTTTCACAGATATTTCACTTGTTTTCAAGGTCACAAAGTTGGTTGGGAAGTATCTTCATCCTCTGTGTTCCAACCCACATCTACCCTCAGGCAAGGTGTCATCATTATCATTTTTGAGGTGGGCGAAAGACAGATATAGGTTTAAGTCAGTGAATTTATTTGTTCAATAAATAAATGAAAGTAGTATAACATTTTACTGACTATGTCTTTACTGACTAAAAGACAATTTTCAAAAAAAAATGATTGATATAAATAAACATATTTTTGTTTAACTCAAGGCTACCAGATGGATGCTATAACCCGTTCAAATCAAAGGAGAATCCAAAGAAAAGACATATTTATAGATTAGGAATATTGAAAAGAAAGTGCAAATGGAAGCAAATTAGTTTTTTCAACACTGGGGGAGAGAAGTCACTTGAGCCTCTATGGGCAGGACATTATTTGCATTTCTACCGACAAGAACTGTTTACATTGCTTAAAGTTTTCTATAATTTCCCAAATTTCAGAATAACTCCCCAATAATCAGAGTCCGACAAACTGCAGGACTGTCTCCTAGATGATGCGTAGTTTTGTACTGATGCACAAAATTTTTCTAATAATAATAGATTTTGGATAATTAATATATAGTCAACTCGAGCAATATGAGTTTGAACTGTATAGGTCCGTTTATATGCAGATTTTTTGGTAAATAATACTCTCCCTTATGCTTAATAGCATTTTCTTTCCTCTAGCTTGCCTTATTGTAAGATTATAGTATGTAATACATATAACAAACAAAATATGTGTTAATCAACTGTTTATATTATCAATCAGAAGGGCGTCCCATCAACAATAGGCTATTAGTAGTTAAGTTTTTAGGGAGTCAGAAGTTAATATGTGGAGTCAGAAGTTAATATGTGGAACAGGCACCCCTAATCCTGTTCTGGTCAAGGGTCAACTATTTATTTTTAAGGTAAATGGTGAAATAGAAACATCTGCAAATTTCTGTTACTTAATATCTATATGATCTCATCCGTATAATGACCCCACAGCTCAGTTTTCTCATTTGTAAAATAAATGAAGGAACTCATTTACGTTTAGGGAAGATTAAATAAGACAACATATGGAACTGCCCTTAACAAATATTATAAAAGTATATCACAATTCTTACAATAAATATTTGAAATAGATGTTTCAGTGCAATATTCAAAAGTCAGCTCAAAGTTGTATATGCCCACATTACACCTAGAGCTCTCTCTTTGTTATCTGACCATTGCTCTTGCCCCGGTGGCTGTCATGGGTGTAGTCGTCACTGATTGCGCACGCCCACATCTGGTCACTCCTGTTCATATTATCAGCAAATCAATTGATCATGTGCCTTTTCAAATTATATATGCTGAAATCATTTGTTGTTTAAATTGTCTTAAAATAGTATATCCTGGTTTACATTAAAACGAAATGCTACAAGATATGCAGAAAACCGTGAAAACAAAAAAAATAGGTATTGTACATATACTGTACATATGTACATATACATATACATACACACATATACATATGTATACGTATGTATGTATACATATATACATATACAACAGTATATGTACTGGAGCATTTACTACATTTGTTCAGTCTAAAAGAAATTTTCATATATAATATAAAAATGCAAAGTTTCTGTTGTAGTTTAATTGGACATGTTTTCTTTCTGAGTAATATGTAAATGATGGTCTTCTTTAAAACTGACAGCTTCCTAGATGCAATGAATTATAGAATACTAATTTATTTAATTATCATAAGAGTGCTGATAGAAAGGTAGCTTTTATTGCATTATGCAATTGCAAAAGCTCGTATTTAGAAATCATTAGAACCTCAAAATCATGACACTCAACCCAGTGCTCTACCCAGTGCCCTTTCCATTCCCCCAGCAGTGATACTTAGAACACTTTTGTTCTACAAAGATTTCACTCACAGCTTTAAATGAACACACGATCTTGGAGGCAGCGGTATCTTGATCCATTATTTAATTCTTCAGGGATGTAGCTTCAGTCACATTCCAAAAGAAGGGTTGTAGAACTAAAAAACAAGTAAAATGTGACTTGTTTTAAACCAGTCATACAGGGGATTGATTTATTTTTCGTTGTCAATAATGACAGAGCGCCATGTCATTTCAAAAGATAGTGAATGTTTAACTCTCCCTATGATTTCTGCTTTATGGGTGTTGTCCCTTTCACATGATTCAGGTACATCAAAGGTATTATGCCAATATGTCATCATACGATTGGGGGGACACGAGATAATGAAAGTCTTACATAAAGTCGGATTAGACAGTTGCTCACACATTGACCTCTCCCAAGCAGTAGCCTTCCCATTCTACTGAAATGTCTCCAAATCAAACTGACATCAATACATGTGTGCATAAGCAGAAATAAATGTATATAAATATAGATATGCACACACACTGCACAGTCCACTACTGCGCAGGTGTCATAAATCTGGCACATTACTTCATCAAAGTTCTTATAAAGAAATGGATAGGAGAAGATAGGGTAGTTAATTTCTGGAGGGTAGTAAATTGGAGGAATGTAACTCTGGAATATGTGACATTTTCTGAGGAACTCTGGCACACAGAGGTCATTACAATGAGTCTACTGGTTTCCCCAAAGGGAGATTGGATTCCACTCAACTTATGAAATGTCATATTTATTTTCTGCTGCATGTACATGCTGTTGTTGCATATTATACTCTCATATATTCTCGGATCTATTTATGAATCGTCTAGTGTGTTCCACTGGTCTATTTGTCTAGATCAAAACTAAAACATAATACTTTATGCATGAAGTCAGGGAAATTATGATATTTCAGAAGATTTATAGATTTTAGGGAAATTAAATTCTTTTGACTACTCCTTGTCCTTTTTTTCTCATTCTCTGCCTTTTTTTCTTGTGCATTTTATGATAATTTTGTCTACATGTAGAAAACAATTAATACTAATTGGATTCTAACTAAAATTAACTGTTACATTTGTATTTTTCTCCGTATGGATCTTCTTTATTATTAACCTAATCTCCAAGATATTATTAATTCTAGTTTTCTTACATGTTTGCCAAAATATAAATGTACTTTTTGTTCATTACTTTTAGCCTTTAAATACATTAGTTGTATTTTTATTGCAATCACTAGGTTCCTTAGACTAATAATCAAATGATGAGAATGGGACACACATCTGTAATTTCTGACTTAACTTTAATGGTTTGAGGAGTTTGCTATTTAGAATAAATGAAATTGCAGTGGGATATTTTTATATTCTCTGTCTTAGATGAACAGTATTCTGCTACCATATTACTTTTTAAACAGACTTTATTTTATAGTAGTTTTAGATCCACAGCAAAATTGAGAAGTAGAGTTCCCATTTACCCCCTGCTCCAACACATACTCAGATGCCCCTACTCTCACCATCCTACACCAAACATCACCAATTTTTAAAATGGATGAAACTACCTTGGCACATCATTATCCTCTGAAATTCATAGTTTACATTTGGTTCACTCTTGGTATTGCATATTCCATGGGTTTTGAGAAATGTATAATGACATGTATTCACCAGTATAGTATCATACAGAAGAGTTTTATTACCCTAAAAATCCTCTGCTATGTCTATTCATCTCTCCTTGATTATAATCTCAGTGGGATGGGGCACCTGGGTGGCTCAGTCAGTTGAGCATCCCACTCGGTTTTGGCTCAGGTCGTGATCTTAGGGTCCTGAGCTCAAGCCCTGCATTGGGCTCCTTGCTCAGCATGGAGTCCTCCTTCTCCCTCCTCTTCTGCTTTTCCCCCATTTGATCTCACCCTCTCTCTCACTTGCTCACTTTAAAATAAATAAATAAATAAATAAAATATTAAAAAATAAAAAATATATACATATAATTTTAGTGGGAATGTTTCTAGTTTCTCACCATTAGGTATGACGTTAGCTGTAGCTTTTTAAATAATCCTTATTTAGAACTTCTATTACATATTTAGCATGTCTCGGTATATTCTTTCAGATATAAGTTTACCTAATAGTTTAAAGAAGGATGACCCATCGTTGACTTCTCTGTTCAAATATTTGTGATTCGGTATAGTCCTCTTTTTTATTTCCTTAGATGAGGCACATGCTTGGCTAGATTCTTGCCTACTGTGTAGTATTTTTCCCTACTTTTGATACATGAATGATGAGATCATTGTCTGGGTACAGTGCTCTCTTTATCTCTCTTTGTCTTTCACATTCTCATTCTTTTCTGGTTGTCGTTTTGCTGATAAGAAGCCCAAGATCAAATCATTTTCATTATAATTTGTAACTTGTTTCTATTGTCAAAAGCATTACAAAATTTTCTTTTAATACACTTATTTTACCAATATCTATATATCTATATCATCAAGATATATATTTCTTATCATTCCAAGCTGGAATGTGGTAAAATTTTCAACCTGTAGACCTCGATCTCCTTATCTTAGGTAAAAATTCTACTTCATATTTGTCTTTTGTTTATCTTTTTCTTTTCCTCCTTCTGGAGTTCCCTTTACCTATAAATTACATATATTATATCTATGTACTGAGACTTTTTTCCTTCCTGATTTATACCAATTTGTGTTTTTGCTTTACTTTATATTTCATTAATCTTTTGTATAATATTCTAAGCTATAAATTTGATTTTAGCAAGTGAACATATTTTACTTCAATCTGATAACTAATGTTCTATTGCTGTTGCTATTTATTTACATGCAAAATCACGTTTCTGTGTAGCAAATTATCTGTACGGGTAGAGGAAGGGAGACCAGTTAGGAAGCTATTGTAATTATCCACGAGAGAAATAATAATGGCGTGACATGGACCTAGGTAGCAGCAATGAAAATTGTGAAAAGCAGACCAATTCTATGTATACTTTCAAGGGATAGCAGAGAGATGTTGCTGACAAATGGAATTGGGGTGTGTTTGAGAATGTGGATTTGATAATGAGATCACTGGTGATATTGAAACAGCCAGTTCTGGCAAAGTGATAGAGTAAAAAGCTTAAGTAAAGTGAGTCAAGGGGCACCTGGGTGGCTCAGTAGGTTAAGCATCTGACTTTGGCTCAAGTCATGATTTCAGGGTCCTGGGATCGAGCCCCACATCGCCTCACACCCCGACATACACACATGGTAGGCAGCCTTTTTGTCCCTCCCCTTCTCTCTTTGCCTCTCCCTCAGCTCATGCTCTCTCTGTCTCTCTCTCTCAGTTAAGTAAATAAAATCTGAAAAAAAAAAAAATAAAGTGAGTCAAGACAGGAGCTGGAAACAAAACCTCTTTTTTTTTTTTTAACTTTATGAGAAAATTCACTTTTAATGATCACAAAGAATATTGCCCATGTATATGTGCATTTAAATATTTGGACACTTAAAGTGGACACTTTTTGTGTGACTTATAAACCGAGAGATGAAGCAATAGTTTAACAAAAAAACAGGGTTAAGATTGGGGGAATTGTCAGTATATTTGTAGGCTGATGTGTTTTGGTGTGTGGTTAAATGGAAAGTTTTCTCAGCAACATCTTTGATTAGTTGAAAGGGAAGAAGCAGACTAAAGATTAATATGATGTATGTTGCATTATTGGTTCTCAGGCTCCAGACTTCTGTACTGAGAATACCCTAACCTGAAAACCCTGCAGAGAGCAAAGTTATTTCGATTCCTTTAAGTTTGATTTTCTGGCCTCATAATTTATTTTCAAGCTTCTTTTTTTTTAATAAAATTTTCAAAACCTACCTTTCCATTTTCAAAGTGTTCAGTTCCCTCCAGAAAAAAGATTGAGTGATGAAAAGACCCTGGGATGGTGTAAGCAAGAAGCATTTAATGAATACATGTCATAGGATATTGGCTAAAGGATTACTTTAAAGAGAATTTTCTTAGTATGTATCACAATACATAGACACGTGTTCTTACCCATCTTATTCTAGTCATTCTGTCTTCATAAAGTAGCACAACAACACAGGATATCTTATATCCACGGAGAATGTGATGATACAGTCACCACTAAATTATAAGATTTCTATCCAAAATAGTTGAATTCACAAGTGAAAGATCTTCCTTTCAAATTAAAACAAATATACAAGTCACATTAAAATAAGACCAATATTTAAAATTCCACACACACAAAAATCCATGTAGTTAGAATTATATTAGAAACATTCAGGATGGATTCTCATTAATTAAATTCCTGATTTTAAATGCTTCCTGTTCCACATACACAGATTATGCATACACAAACAGATGTACCCACACATTTTACAAAGTTACTGCCCACATCAATAGCACTTTGCACTCTTGCTGATGGCTTATTTTTGGCAATTCAGTAATTTGGTAGCTTTCAACATTTACTATGTCTAGAGGAGAAAGAGCAGGCAGTGATGCATTTTCCGAAAATCTTTCAATTAAACAAACTTCCTTTAGAGGGAGCACCCCTATTAATTATCACAGGATAGAGATTAAAAAATAATGACTTTGCAAAGCAGCTGGGTTTTCAGAAGCCCTTGCCAGATGGCTTTTGCGGCAATTTGCTTCCCAGTATTTCCTTTTGTGGTCCCGAACACTGTGATCCACCAGAAAATCTAAGCCCATAAAAATATTTATCATAATTCTATCCTATCGAATCTTGAATAAAGAAATGGAGGAAAGCAACATAGTTAAACCTTGGATTTTAAAAATATATAATACTTTAGATAACAATCTACTTAAAAATAATTTATCATTTTGCAATAACCTGTGAGTCTTGGAGAAGATTTATTGAGCTGATAAGAAAGGGATATCTTCACGATATTCTAAAATATATTAACCCTGAAATGCAGTAAAGCCTGCAACAATTACTTTTTCACATTATGGCTCCTTCTTGAAATGCACACGCACAGATAGGTATTTTCCCCAAGATTAGGAGGTGTACTAAGTCAATAGTGATTTCTATCTGTAAGCACTGCCACCACTCCCTGCCTTCTCAATATTACTCTTGAGAAAGACATGTTTTAAGTTTAAATTTAAATTCTTCCAAATTTCAACACTCTAACTCAAAAGCATTCCAAAATGTTATCTGTATGTAATGATACATATTTCACCTCTAATTCTTTTACTTCTTCTCCATAGTATACACAGAAGTCATCAATTACGCCTGGCGTATCTCATTACAACAGGACTTTTCCATTGTCAAAAAAAAGTAAAAATAAAAATCTGAACTTAGGTAGGAGAGACTTTATTTGAAGACACTATTGCATTCTGGAGAGCACTCCAACCATAAGATCTGTAAGTCTCAGAGGTCAGGCACATAAGGCATATTGGATGAGCAGATGGCATAATCATATAGTTGAGCAGAAAATGATTTTCTCGATGGTCACCTGATCCTTGGCAGGACCAGTAAGTTTGCCCAACTGTAAGGACTTATGGGGAGAAGAGAGGCTTAATTAAATTTTGGTCAAGTCAAATTAGCAGGCATTTGTCCAGACTAGGGAGAAGATAAACAGTTCAACAAGTTATTTATAAAACAAAGGATAGGATTTTGGAAAACCCGTGTCTGGCCTTGTCAGAGGAAACAAGGGAGCCACAGACAAGCCTCAGTTGTGTCCTATGGGAAAGGTAATTCTTTGCAGTGTTTCCAGAAACTTAGAAAGATGGTGAATTTGTTAGTCTTTTTTGTTTTTCAGGAGTTCAGGGCACAGTTAAAGTTCAACATTGCAATTGTAAAGTAAGTTATATTATAGATATTTATCTCTTATGATTATTTGCTAATCCATTTTTTATAAAAGAATAACAAAATAGCATTTTTCGTAAAATAAATATGACAAGGCTATTAAGGTGCTCACTAGTGCACTCACTCTTGCTCTCTCATTTCCCTTATGAGGAATATCTTTGCTGACAAATTCTACTTTTTCCATGACTAGTTTTCTAATGAGATCCAGATGAAATCATAGTTTTTCCAGTCTTCCTCTTCTATCCCAAACATTTATATTTACCACTCTCTCTAGTAGTAGTTGCAATTATTTTTCTATCTAGCCCATGAGAAGTCTAGTAATTTCCACTTTGAACTGGAACTTGTATTTTTATGTGTGTGATCTGAAAGGCCAACTAAATGGAGGGTTGAGGGAGAGAATCTCAAGCAGACTCCCTGCTGACCGCAGAGTCCAACTTGGGCTCCATCTCACAACCTGAGATCATGACCTGAACTAAAACCAAGAATCAGAAACTTAACTGATGGAGCCATCCAGGTGTCCCTGAGACAGAGAATATTTAAATGGTATTTCTCATATTCCAGTATTTGGTAAATGTTCCTGCATATTTTAGTGGTGCAATGAACATTACTATTGATGAAGATAACAGTATTGATAGCAATACTGTGAAAATAGTGTGATAAACAGAGAACAGAATATAGTTTAACTGAGTCAGATTGTGGTTGCCACAGAACAGATGTGGAAAAAATTCAGGGTTATACTAAATGTAATTTTGCAGCTATTGGATTTATTTCCCACCAAGAAAATGTCCTCCTTTTCTGCTAAATCCCTTAAATGTTAGTTAAGTTGGAGATAATCTGTAAACTACAAATACTTCTGAGAACTAAAAACTCAAGTTAATTATAAGCATATATAAAATTATACACATACACATATAGCCATAAACAACTTGTAATAAACATTTGTTGCAACACAATCATACAGTGGACAATAACTTGAATTTTGGAATCAAAATTAATTCCATCATCTAGCAGTTTCATAAATTTGGATATTCACATACCATATGATACACATTTCTTTATTTTTAAAATAAATACATTACTTTCTCATAAGATTATTTGAATTAGAAAATAACATCAATACATGTTAACATGAATCTTTCTCTTTCTATATTTCCACCATTCACAGCTTCATGGTGACATTTGGTCACTAGCAGATCATTGGCATAAATGGGAAACATTAAATAGATAGTTCCTGGTTTCGTATTATTATGTCTGGGTTTATATATTTTTAATTAAGAAAAATAGAAAATATGACATTTTTTCTGAATAGTCTAATTTTACACTTCTCTTTTGTTATGGCTTGCAATTCCCTAAGAGAGACAGTGAAAACTTGGCCTCAATAATCTTACATTACAAGATAAAGGAATCAATACTAGAAATATCTTGCATGAACTAATTACTGTGAAAATGGAAGCTTTTGCTTTAATTTTTTCTGTAGACAAGGTTCACTAAGAAATAATAGACTGAGGATTATAAGTATGTTCATTTGAATTGTTTGAGTCATCAGGATGTCATTTATCTGCTTCCAGACAATTATCCTTACAATTTTACTCCTGAACTTATTTTACCTAATGCTTTGCATCTTTGTTCTTTACACATGCATTTTATAACCATTGGTAAGTGTGTTTATTCTACCTGTAAGTTAGCTCATTCCTAGTGAATACGGTTCATCAGCTCATTCATTCCATCAATACATTGAGAATGCCTCATCATTGGAGGAATAAATATGATCACCTAATAGTATTAAATCATAATTGAATCAACTAATGATTAAATAAGGTTGACTTAACTATTAAATAAAGATGGAATCCTGACAGAACATTGATTTTGAACTTACCAGCCTCCAGAACTGTGAGAAAGTAAATTTATTTTGATAAAGCCACCCATCTAAGGTATTTTCTTATAGCAGCCTGGGCTGATTAAGATGCTAACTAGTTATCCCTATACTTAGTGGTATAAAACAATACCACATTATTTGTTTATGATTTGAGGTCAGTATTTTGGGGAGGAGTTACTTTCACGAGTTCTCAGTGCTGTGGTCATCTGAAGGCATGACTGGGCTAACCTCCAATGAGGCTTATTCCCTAGGCTGACAAGCAGGACTGGGTATCCGCTGGCCCCTCTGCTAGGTTCCCTGCTAGATTAGCAGGACTACATGTGGTCTCTGGAGCTTAACACTTAAGAGTACTTGAACTTCTTATATTGTGGTTTATAATGTGGCTACTTCCCCCAGAGTGAGCCTTTCAAGGACACTGGGTGGAGGATCCCACCCGGTGCCCTTTTCTCTTCTAGCCTCAGAAGTCACTCAGCAACCCTTCAGAGGCATCCTAGTGTTTAAAATAGTCAAAAGCCGACTGAGATTCAAGGAGAGGGGATATGACCCTACCACCCCTCAGAGGGAGGAACACAAAGTATTTATGGTCATTAAAACATGCATACACACACACACACACAATCAATATGCTTGTATGCAATGGATGGTTTGTAACATTTATGCCAAAAGTGCTACAGAATATGTCTTAGAAACTGTAGTCTATGGCCATACCACCCTGGATGTGACAGATCTCATCTGATCTGAGAAGCTAAGCAGGGTTGGGCCTACTTAGTACTTGAATGGAGAAACTGTAGTATATTAAAGCTTAGTAGAGTGCCAGCAAATATCCTGAGCAGCACCAACCCAACAAAGAAAGCAACAGTGCCCCCAAATGTGATGCCTAGTATTGTTCTTTCTTGTGGTGCTTTTCCCTATTGTAGAGCCACATCATATATATTCTTTGTTATTGTTGGATAATCCATCTCTGTGGAAGACAGAGTGACAGAAATGACAGCAGTGTCATTTCAAAATTGAAGCAAAACCAAAAAAAAGTATCTCTACTAAAAAAAGGTTTTGTATAAGAAGATGTGGTTCATATACATCATGGAACATTACTCAGCCATCAGAAAGGATGAATACCCACCATTTGTATTGACATGGATGGAACTGGAGGGGAATGTGCTGAGTGAAATAAGTCAAGCAGAGAAAAACAATTACCATATGGTTTCGCTCTTATGTGGAACATAAGCAATAGCACAGAGGACTACAGGGGAAGGGAGGGAAATCCAAAGGGAGAGAAATCTGAGAGGGAGACAAACCATGAGAGACTCTGGACTCCAGGAAACAAACTGAGGGTTACAGAAGGGAGGAGGGTTGGGGGATGGGGTGACCAAGTGATGGGTATAAAGAAGGGCACATGTGGTGATGATCACTGGGTATTACATGCAACTATTAAGTCATTGAACATTACATCAAAAACTAGTGATGTACTATATGTTGGCTAATTGAACATAATAATAATAAAAAAGGTTTTGTATACTATCTAAAATAACAATAATGCAGATAAAAGTACTTTTATTCAATTTTGAAGAATCTGAGCTTTTAAATTGTTTAAATTATATACTACACTGGCATTACTTCCCAAGAAATATTCAAAGTCCATGAGCAAATTGCCTGTATCTCATGGAGAAAAAAAAATTGTATCATAGACCATTGGCCCTTATTCTCCTTTCATTTGACTTTAAATCACCATGGTGACAAATATGATACTTATTTGCTATTAAAAATGTGATTTTTATAAGGTTAAAAATATCTGGTATAATAATATTAGTAGGACACATTATTTAAGATTCTACTGTAAACAGAATTAATTCATGGATTTAATTGGAGAAAATAGCAGTTATCTAATTAGTTACTGAATAAAAATTGGACATAATTTAGTTAAAATTATTGGTTAAAATGCTAACACAAATGAGCAAATTATATAAGATTTATACTCCAGCCATTTCATGCCATTCTCTGTCACCCCATATGAATTAAATCACAACTTATATTAACATAAACATTGAAGGAGTTCAAAGTATGTTATACCAAAATGTGCTCCTTTAGCAGATTGATTATTTTGAGTTAAAGTCAGTTGAGAAACCACAGATACTAGAAGGCCACTCTGGTCCTCCCTTTTATTCCTAAATACAGAAGATGAAATTTCTATATGAAATATATCCTCCCTAAACCAGAAAGGAAGTGACATTCTTATCATCTGTTGAGACCCATAGAATTCTATACAAACAGAACTTGTTAGAGTAATTCTTCTTTTCATTAGTCTCCCCACAGTTTAGATACTTTTCCATAATTGTTTCTCTTTGTTCAACCTGCTATAAGAGCATGAAGGTTTCATTTCCTTGGGTCTTTAGTCCTTATGAAAGCATCCATAGCACATACTTACTGTAAATTTGTTCAATTTTGTCCTTCAACATAAAATTCTGCCTCCACTACCCCATCAAATTAAATCGTTCCAATTAGCACACATAAGTTACATGCTTCTGACATACACAAACACATGAAGAAAAAAAGTTAAAGGACATGTTGCAAGAATTTATTTATTTATTTGACAGAGAGAGAAAGAGAGAGAGAGAGATCACAAGTAGGAAGAACAGCAGGCAGAGACGAGGGGGGGAAGCAGGCTCCCCGCTGAGCAGAGAGCCCGGTGGGGGGCTTGTTCCTAGGACCCTGAGATCATGACCTGAGCCGAAGGCAGAGGTTTAACCCACTGAGCCACCCAGGCACCCCTGCAAGAATTTTTTAACACTCAGAGAACTAAAAGGTATTTGGAAAATATTTAGAAAGCAGTCAAATTAAATGTAGATACCCTCATAATATTGTGGTATAATTATTCTGTTATATAACTTCCAAAATATATTATATTCTTAAATTTAATTACATTAAAATATTAAACACAAACTGAAACTATGTTTTAAACAAGTCCCTTAAAATCTGACATTATTGTAGCCTAGAAAAACTTTGAACAAATTCTGATGATATGAAGTCAAGGTCAGATTTTAATTGCTGCATATAATATTACTTTCATGTCCACAGAATGTTATTTATATACAGAGAGGCTTTTTTGTTTTTTGTTGTTGTTATTTATTTATTTTTGAAATGATTATGACTGTATCCAGGTGGCAATATAATAATTAATAAATGCATTTCCTTCACTTCTATTAAGACAACAACTCAAAGGAGGTGCTAATGATGGAAAATTAACTGAGCTCTTAAATTAATTATCCTCGAGTATAATTCTCATTTTCAAGTTGTGCTGTCACTTGGGAGTCATTAAGGCATAGTAATTGGTATAATATTTTGAAAAAATAAAATGAGATATTCTTATTTTCTTTAATTCAAAATGTTGTTCAGGCCCACTAAATCAATGTGCTTTAGTATATCAGAGAAAGGGCACTAATGGCTACAACAATAAATTTCTTGCTCAGTTTTTGTTGTCGATTTCTATGCTTTCATATTTCATACTGTGATTACAATCTTATTATTGAGGCTTTGCCAGAGAGAAACAGGCTTTGTCTAATTCTAAGAGCTTATCTTTACATATCAAGAGGTAATCCCAGTGAACTCAGGAAAGAAATTTTCACTGAAGCAGATCCCACATATCAGACTCCTACTCTTAGTTTCTTACTAACAATAGTTCAGTTTTATTTAGGGTAGCCTCTAATTCTGTCCCAGGCAGCAAATCACCATTGGTCTTAGCCAGTCATGACAACTACTCATTTTCCCAGTTCCTTGAGGGAGGTGAGGGGGATGTGACCCAAAGCAATCTAGTGATGTGTAAGGAATAGTTTGCTGGGGCTTCTGGGAAAAATTTTGGGTTGTGTCCAGGTGAGAAGAAAGTCCTATCTCACAATACCTCAATGTCCTTCTTTGTACTGTTGTTGTATGTGGAAATTTTCATAATGAGACAATATGATTAAACAAAAAAGTCAATATTTATAATAAGCCAGACCAGAAAGTTGGAGTAAAACATCATTTAGGACCAACCTACAGAGTAATTAAGTGAGAAAAGACAACCTTTACTTGTTTAGGTCACCTTCACATGAATTCACATGAATTTCTACCAGGTACAACTAAGACTTTCCTAATAGAATCCTCAAGGGAAAGACCCAAATATAGGGAATTTGATGTTATAGAGAAAAGCAAGCAATAGTCACTTTCTATATCCCAAACTCGGGTTAATTCAAGGGGGAAATTTTCATATATATATATATATGCATATGTATATATATATATTCCTAATTTACTTCCATGCTCATTAATTAATTAATTCCTAATTTACTTGTTAATTATCCTCTTCCACATAAAGGGGGTAAAGAAACTGGCAAATTAAAATTAAATTAATGTTGCTTTTTTCCCCATCAAAGACAATTGTTTGAATTGTCCAGGGCAGAGGCTATTAACCAAATGGCTAAAGGAGTAAAAGAACCCAGAAGCCAGTGGCTAAAAGACAAAAAGAAAAAAAGAAAAAAAAGAAAGAATAAATCAATCTTGTAGACTGTTTGGCTTTAAGCCTATAAGCTTTTAAAATTGACCAGATGTAAATATTTGGGAGTTTAATAAATGAGAAAACAGTGTTGATCAAAAATTTCATTCTGAACAGTAAACATATATGTGTATCTACTCCCTAAAATGACCCTAAGCTCCCAGATCTGCTCCAATGAGCAATGAAAACTGAACAGAATTCTCTCCTGGTTGACCTTCCAATCCCCATTCATATACAAGCATGAAGGACAATGGGCAAAGAACTTCCCTTCTTGAGAAAGTGGTTCCTTCATTTAGAACACCAGTGTCAGACTCTCAGGGATGTATGTCTGGATCACCCAACAAGACAAGAAACCCAGACCAGCTAAAGGTGGAAAAAAGACGTTATGAAAATTAGTTATGTAATCTACACTAGTTGTAGTAATGGGGTCCATAGCTTAGCTTGCCACCCTTTTTACAGTGTTTTTAGAACAGGGGTTGGTGAATTTTTTCTGTAAAACATTATATATTGGAAATATTTTAGAGTTTATGGGTTTCTATCATAGATTTTTTTTTCTTTCTTTCTTTTTTTTTTTTCCTCCACAGTCTTTAAATGTGTAAAAGTATTTGCTCAGAGACACAGAAAAACAGTCCTGGGGCTCAATTTGGCCATCCACCTAGCTTGCTAATACTTGATTTAGAAAATTACTAGCCACTTGATTAAAGAGTTTGATCTTTCCTTTCTTCTCAGGGAAAAGATCAGGGCATCTAATTTCTTGTAGAAATCCTAGTGTCCTCAGAGTATACCTTATACCAATGGCAGACTAAAAAGATTCAGTTATGCGTCAGTCCAGATTCATGCATCTTTTCTTTCTAGCCGGAGTGGGATTTTAAAGGATAACACCCATTCTCTGCTGTGGAGCTAGGTTGCTATTTTTCCCAAGTCTGTTGCTACTTTTAAGGATGCTGTTGCTGTTATGGCTCTTCATCTCTTGTGTCACACATCAGCAAAACTCACCTTATGTGCAGTACAATACACTCTTCTCACTCCCCATGAATACATACTCATAGTCTCTGTAGAAATCTGGCAAGAATGGGTGTCTAGCTGGTATTAATTCTGCACTTAGTTTCACAACAAATTCTCTAACAGATTTCCTCTCTCCGCCTCGCTTCCCTGTCTTCCCTCTTGCTTCCTTGGAATTGAATCTTCCTCAGAAAATTATCACATAAATATTTACCTTAGATTTTGTTTTCTAGAGTATTCAGACAAAAAACATAGCCAAAAGCACTTCTAACTGATAAAAAGTCATATGAAAGAAAGGAACAAGGATAGACTTAATGGATAAATCCCACCCATGAGACAGTGGAAGACTGAAGTGGAGGACAAGAGATCAGATGACAATATTCTCAAGTGCTCCCATTTGCCTTCTAGATGACTCTTGAAGTGGGAGGTCATAGAAAACCATGAAATATTTCAGAACAAAGCCAGAAAATATGGCCTTGACAGTACCACTTATGATTTCAAATTCTGGAAGAGAATTGCCTGGCAGATTTTCCTGGGTCACGTTGGAGAAACCAAAGTGTGGCATGTTTAGGGAAACGGAAAAGTCTTGAGAGGTTGACCAATTTCCCCCACCTTTCCCACAGCTGGTTTCCTTATAAAAGATAACCAGCTATTTCTGAATGTTCATATGAGACCAAGAGGATCCCCTCAGTGTCAATTTACAGAGTGGACAACACGAGGCCACTGTCAGTCTTGTAGAGGTAACCAGGCAGCACCAGCCAAGGGCAATAGCAAAAGGAAGTGTATGCACATGATGTGATGAGCACTGGGTGTTATATGCAATCACTGAATGCTACATCAAAAATGACTGATGTACTCTATGTTGGCTAACTGAATTTAAATGGAAAAAAAAAAAAAGGAAGCGTGTGTTTCCAAGAAGTGACTATGGCTCCTCCAACACACCAAGACTTTTCTTTTTAATTCGTACTAAAGTGTTGACTAGTGATGAATTTATGGACAGTGAAAATACTTTTAGAAAATCTAAGACTTAAAATGTTCCCCAATATTGGACAAAGGTCAGTATTTCATATTCAATAATAAATATCATTAATATAAATTTGTAAGAGTAACTTAAATGCTTTCCTATTTCTTTCAGCTAAGAACTCATTTCAAAAATATTCTAGAACAGGGACGCCTGGGTTGCTCAGTGCCATAGTTTCAGGGTCCTGGGATCGAACCCCACATTGGGCTTTCTGCTCAGCAGGGAGCCTACTTCCTCACCTCTCTCTGCCTGCCTCTCTGCCTACTAGTGATCTCTCTCTCTCTCTGTCAAATAATAAATAAAATCTTTAAAAAAAATTCCAGAACATAATATTCAGTTCTCTTTCTCTTCCTGTGTTTTTATTTATAAACAATTTTCTTCATTCTTTTATGGTAGACTCTCAACACCATTATGTTAGGTTCAGGCAAAATGTATTGAGCTATCAGAAGAACATGTAACAGAACAAAAGCCTTCCCAAGTCTGTGAGAGTCAAGAATACATTTCTGAGTTACTCTTAACACAAGACAGTTTTGAAACACGAAGAAGTTAAGAATGAATAAAGTATGATCTAGGAGGTATAATAATTTTTGTAAAGTACAGCCAAGAATGTCTCTTTCTATAATAGCTATTGAATTTACAAACACAATTAAGGGGAACTGCTAGGCTCATGCATCAATTGGACTTGAAGTCTTTACTGAAAACTCCCATTAGTGTCAAAAGCAAGATATAAGAGCAAGTTTTACGAACACCGTTAGATTTTCTAATGTGAGGGGGGATAGCATAGAATTTCTGTTGAATGTATCTGTGGTCGTTTTTAACAATTATTATAGATATGGTGATGTTCATTTATTCATATGTGCACTTATTCATAAGAATATCCCACACCAAAGGGGGAAAATAAATATAATATACAAGTTACAAAAAAGTCCAAATATAATTGACATTTATTTTCTTTGCTCACTATTCCCATCATTTTCATACTGAAAAATTCATCTGAAAAAGTTTTGTTTGTTTGTTTTCTGTTAAATCACTGGTAAACCTGAAGAGAAATCTTACATTCCAATGTGTGAATATATGGAATGGGGCTGGAGGGGGGAGGACCAGATAATGAATAATAAGAATGTCATAAAGTCTTAATATTTAAAGCTAACTAGGAGAAATGAATAATCTGAAATATAACAACAAAAGAAATGTTTTAATATGTAATGCATATTACAAAACGAATGGCTTTGATTTTTCATAATTATATACAGTGTTCCAAATGAAAGCTACAAAATGTCATATAACTTCCATACATTATCTGACTTAAACTTATTTAGATCAACTTAAATGGATAGTTTTTGTTTTCTGAAAAATGTTCTTGTTTTCCTGGAAAACAAAAATTAAAAAGGCACAATACTGTCCTGAGGAGGCTTCAATCCCCTAAAATATTCTTGTTATTGATTTAGTTAGCCTTACTAAAATTTGGAAAGTTAGGGGGAAAATACTTTCTTGCTCAAAGAGTGCTTTTCTAATTTTGCAAAGTTTCTTTTGGGAAGTTTGTTCTTTAGATTAAAAAAGTAAGACTTTTTACCATTAATTCTTTGTGTTTATAATGTTGACCTCAGATAAACTTTACAATGCATATATTTTCTACCACTTTATGATTGGTTTAAAAACAATACTCAATTTAAAGAATCTTAATAGAGATGAGCCTCAGTGTCATAAAAAGGAGATAAAAATGACATGATGTTTTAATGTGCATCAAGCCTCTAAAGATAAAGAATTTGAAGAGAATATTTCCTCTGACCTCTATCTCAGAGATGAGTCTATGACATGTCTCTGGCTAATTGCCTCATTTATGTGGCTGGCAAGTTTATAAATTAAGGTGATAATGAATACACAGCTTCTCTATGAATTTATATGCATTCACATAACTCTCTTACTTTTAATTCTCCAAAGTATGTATGTGCACACATACAAAATAAAATCCATATATGCTCAAGACCTCTGTCTGTGTCAGAAGTTTCCACCAGTTCTCTCTCCCTCCTACCACATCCAGTTTACTTTCTCTGTCAGCCTTCAAGGAACGTTCAGCCTGGTCTTGCATTCTAAACCTCTGTGAAAGTCACACTGGCCTGTCTGTCTGTCTCGGTCTCTCTCTTTCTCCCATTCTCCTATTTAAGAAATTGTACTGAGGTGTAGCTACAGTGCTATGTGCCACCTATCTGTGTATATGCCCCACGATCCCAGTTTGACATGTTTCCTTTACATGCATGCATACCTCTCTGTTCTTGAACACAGTGGAGCACAGCAGAAGGAGTCATATAAGATTATCAACATTCTATCGTTTTTTCTTTTAAAAAAATATGGAACACTTCCTGAATTTGCATGCCGTCCTTGCCTACAGGCCATGCTAATTTTCTCGTATTGTTCCAATTTTAGTGTATGTGTTGCTGAAGCAAGCACTCAACTTTCTATAATTTTTAATCTATAAAAATGGCAATTGTAGATGGCTCAATTTAATAATCATATTATTTGGTCATGATGGAAACTCCTACTAAACTTAAATAATTTTATAATTTTGGAATGAAAAATTTGAAAATAATTTTCTTTTGAAATGGTGTAATAACAATGGAGGCACCTTAAAATATGAGGATAAAGCAGTTCTCTTTGATTATTTCAGTAGCTATTAAGTTGTTTGGTCTATGTACTTTCATATACTGTTTTAGTCGATGTTTTAAAACAGTAGCTTTTAACATTTTTTTTTTGTGGCATCAGAGTCCTTTCTCTATGAATAACCTTATGAAGAATGTCAGAGTACACAAAAATGAAAATAGAGTTTTTCATGTGGAAGGAGGGTAAGTGGGAAACTCATTACCTTAGCTTTCCCATTGCCGCTCAACACAGGGTCACTTGGGTAACTATTTTTATCCTAGAGCATAAGATTCAAAGTTCATTTTAATTAAGTATTACGGGTTAATTTTAGCATCTATGGGGCAATGGTTAGAAGACAGCTGAAAAGCAAAAATGAGAATTCACTTTCAAGATATTCACATGAGTATTGTACAAGTCTGTTTGCTGAAGCTGCCAAGTTTGTACCATGATATTTCTTAGGGTAGAAGCCCCAAATCCTAAAATGTGATTGTAACTCTTTCTTCTCTGAATGCTCTGGTACACATGATCTGTCCAAAGCATGCTTTAGTATGGAGCCCAAATAGGGATCTCTCCTTAAAGAACACATCTGGTTCTAATTTTTGGTAGCATTTCTGTCTTAGTTCTGGCTTCCGTAACAAAAATACCATAGACTGGGTGGCTTAACTAACACTTATTTCTCACAGTTTTGAAGGTTGGAAAGTCAAAGATAAAGGCACCATAAGATCTGATGTCCTGTAAGAGCTTGCTTTCTGTTGCATAGATGGCTGCTCTCTCCCAGTGTCCTTACATGGTAGAAGGGCTGAGGGATTTCTCTGGGGTCACCAGTAAATGACACGAATCCATTCATGAGAGTTCCATTCTCATGACCTAAGCACCTTCCAAATGCTCCACCACCTAATACCTTCACAGATTTGGTGTTTGATGAGAGCTCACGTTCTTTTTTGTATATGGTGCTCCTGGCTATAAAGATTAGATGGTAGACAGCAGAGAAAAGAAAGAAGCTCTCCTGTGTTTCCTCTTGTAAGGGCTAATCCATTTCATGACTCCATAGGCATGACCTAATCACTTCCCAAAGGCCCTATCTCCAAATACCATCGCATGGAGAGTTAGAATTTCAACATGTGAATTTTGGGGACACACAAACAACAGCCTATAAATCTTTGTCATTACATTTAAATCATTATGTAACATCAATCTATGTTTTTCATTTCCCCCACCAACAAAAAATTATTAAAAAGTCAATCAGTATATCTAAAAACATGAAGTCCTTACCATCACAAAATACCTATATTATAAGCATTTTTTTAATTATGTGCACTAGGTGTCAATATTAGTAGTGGAGACATTGGGACCATTAGTCTGATAGAAATAAAAAGGGAGAGATAACATCTATTGAGCTTTTATTTCACAGAAATACATGAGATTTTGTATAATTAACATAATTCAATGACGACTATAAAATTTATATATCTAATCTACATAGAAAAATAATTTTATTACCAAAATTGTGAAATACTTTGACAAATATGTAACAGTAAATAGAATAGAGATATACTCTTACTATAAACCCATGTTTCTGAATAAGTCAAGGACATAGAAGTTTAGTATTGACTTATAACTTTTCTATCCATTAACCTTGAGATGTTGCACAGGCCACAGCCAAATTTGTACTCTCAGTGGTGTTCAAAGATTTATTCCTTCCATTAGGTATATACTCAGCAGTGAACTTAGGCTAATGTACTTTCAATAAAGAGGTGACAAATAAAAAGCATCTGTATTAGTTGAAGAAAATATCCTTCAATTATTAAAAAAGTAAAAATTTCCACATATATCCTATTTTTCCCTTTAGATATATAATCATCTACTTATTTAAATAATGATGACCTAGGATTGATTATTTCCTGGCAGAAAAAAATAACCACATTATTACCTGCTGGAAAAATCCTATCTACAAGTCATTAAAACCATTACAAACCATAAATATATGAGGAGAAATAAAATAAAGGAAACATAACTATTATGCTTTTATAGATTCTAATATTTTTGGGGTGAGGACGAAAAAGATGGTAAGATATTTTTTCCAAGTTGAATAAGTACTGAATAAAAACCATTTTATTAACATCATTTTAATAATACTATTTTAAACCAGTATTTTTCTGATAATTTATCAGTGCTGGGAAAATGTTAAAAATATTCTCATTTTGTTTCAAGTGTTATTTCAATTGACAAAAATTATAATTTTTTGTAAAAATGATAGCTCGTTTTTAAAAATTTATTATTAAAATCAGTACTTTTCCTGAAAGATTAACACTTGATTTTGGAGCATGCTATTTTTCATGAGTAAAATCATTTTTGAAAATACATTTATTTGTGTATAGGTGTGGGTTCATGTTTTGTGTGATATATGCAAACTTAATCTATACTCTAGAATTGATTTTAGTAAAATGATTTTAATTCTTAATTTGATACTTTCATCTCCAAACCATTTGCCTCCATCTATACACAGAGTTAACCAAAATGTAAAAATTGTAAGGAATTAAATAAGTCAATCATTAGGTACTAAAAACATGAAGAAAATATGCTACCTCATAAAAATTTCAATAATATAATTATATTATAATAACATATGATATAATTATAATATCAGAAACTTAAAATACTCTAAATGAAATCAACTAATAAAATTTTCAATTTGTTTCTACTACTTTTAATATATTTTATATGCATTTCTAATTTTATTTTGGAATATTTTTTAACTCTTCCTCAAACAATTCAGAGTTGTGGTATTTGTTTATATATGGGGTTTTTTTGTATTTGTTTATATGTGGTATTTATATGTGGTACTTGTATGTATGTGCCTTTAAGCAGATATATTCACATACTTTTATTTAAAATTTCCCCTTAGATTATTTTTGGATGTCACTTTTCCATCCTGAATTGATGTGAAATTTAAAATTATTTCTTTCTACATGACAGAGTTGTAAGTTTTCCAAGTGAAAAGAGCCATTCATATATTTTAAGCAGATATTATGACTGGTACATGGTAGGTACATAGTGAAAGTTTAGGAAGGGTGAGAAAACAAGAAAATACTTTCTGAAGATGGTAAGTTGATTTCAAATGTTTAGAGACAGTGGGGCGCCTGGGTGGCTCAGTGGGTTAAAGCCTCGGCCTTCGACTCAGGTCATGATCCCAGGGTCCTGGGATCCAGCCCCACATCAGGCTCTCTGCTCAGCGGGGAGCCTGCTTCCCCCTCTCTATCTGCCTGCCTCTCTGCCTACTTGTAATCTCTGTCTGTCAAATAAATAAATAAATAAATAAATAAATCTTTAAGGAAAAAAAAATGTTTAGAGACAGTAACACTGATAATGTTCTGAATATGAGTACAGAATTGACCCCCTCTTAAAAAAAAATGGATTGCTGTCTACTATACTCAAAGTAATATCTAGAGAAAGAAAACCCTCTTTTTTTTTTTTTTTTTTTTTTTTAGTTTTTAAAGAGTTTTTATCCATTTATTTGAGAGAAAGAGCAGAGCATGCACAACAGAACACAAGGAGGGGGAACAGAGGGAGGGGGAGAAGCAGACTCTGCTGAGCAGGGAGCTTGACCCACGGGTCAATCCTCCAGACCCCGGAACCCCAGGATCATGACCTGAGTGGAAGGTAGACCCTTAACCAACAGAGCCACTGAGGTGCCCCTTGAGATTGGTTATAAAAGATAATATTATTCTTTGTTAAAAACATGAATAATATCAACATATGTTATAAAAATACACAATAGTATTTAATTAATATCAATATAATAAAAATAATTTCAATTCAAATGCATTTGTGAATTGTTATAATACAATGATCCAAACCAATAATTTAACTGTTTTTCTAACTCAATATCCACTGATAATTCTGCCATGTAGACAAAGAGTTTGTTATGTAATAAAAATAAACTTTGTAATAAATGAATGTACTTTTTTCCTGGATATTTTGTGGGTGATTTACCTCCCTCTATTCAACCAGAAACAACTAATATCACAGGAAATCACAAAATTATCATAGTCACTGTCTGACCGAAAACATTAATTTTTCACCTGTTACTTTCCAAGATAGATTTTTAATAAAAAAAAAAATGATAGCCTTGAAATTCAAGTATTTTGCAAAGTAATTTGTTTTCACCCCAAAAATTGTAAATATCAAAGAGGAAGCTGAAAATAGTTGTTATGATAATGGCTGGGTAGTATTTATTGGTCAAAACCTCTTAAGTATAGCAATTGTAAACTCTGGACAAAATAGAAAAAGTAAATGTTTGAGAGTGCTAAAATTAACCAAATTCAGACAGAAAAAGATGGGTATGATCATGGAAAGAGGTAAACATTCTGAATGAGAAGACACTTTCTTGGCGTTTCCTCTTCCACACACTGAGGCTCAGAGAATTCCTGGATGAACACAAAGAAGACTACATCTAGGTAGGTGATACTCAAATTTCACAAAACCAAATATAAAGAGAAAGCTGAAAAGCCACCAAAGGGGAAAAAGACACACACTATACTGCATTTCTGGTTTATAGAACAGGGAGATAATAATGGAGTTCTTTTTAAGTTGCTGAATTTGTGGCCATTGGTTATTCTGCAACATTAATTGAATACAAGAACTACTATACATCAAATGTCAAATATAGCTTAAAAATTTAATATCACCATATGCAAAATAAAAATCATGGCTAAGATAAATTTTTCAAAATACCCAGTTAAATAAATGGATATACAAAATGTTTAGCATGAAGACTTGGTATTAAGATATCCAATTTTCTGGGACACCTGGGAGGCTCAGTTGGTTAAGCAGCTGCCTTTGGCTCAGGTCATGATCCCCGTGTCCTGGAATCGAGTCCCACATCAGGCTCCTTGCTCGGCGGGGAGCCTGCTTCTCGCCCTGCCTCTTCCTGCCACTCTGTCTGCCTGTGCTCGCTCGCTCTCTCTCCTCCTTCTCTCTCTGACAAAGAAATAAATTTAAAAAAAAATTAAGATATCCAATTTTCCACAAAAGACTCTACAAATTAAAAGTTATTTCAGTCAGAATCCCATCAGCTTTTTTCTGTGTGTGTATAAATTGAGTGTAAAATTTACATGGAAATCCAAAGTCAAAGGACCTAGGATAGTCAAGAAAAGTCTTGAAGAATAAGCTTGTAAAACTTAAAATATAGATTTAAGATTAGATATTGATCTATAGTAATTGAGACCGTAATTTGGTGTGATATTTTTGAAGGGATTAGTAAATAGATCAAAGGAACAAAATAGAGTATCAAGAAATAGACTGTATATACATATGTAGAAATATTTAATATATAAATACATATTATATTTGGAAATAAATTATATGTAATATAGATAAATAAATTACATATATAATCTCAGTTTACTAATTTATAATTAATGAACTTGCAATTCATTAAGAAATAAGTTACTTCAAAAACTATCTGGGCACAACTGGTTATATGAATGGAAATAAATAAACCTTGACCTTAACTCTTGTCATAATTAAATCAGAATTACTCATAGACCTGCATACAAAATATGAAACCTAAAACTGCTGGAGAAAATACACATGAAAAATCTTGTAATAATGGTAGATTAAGGTTCTTAAGAAGGGCCCAAACAAAACTAATTGCAAGAAAAAAGACTGATAAACTGGATTTCATCAAAATTAAAAATCTACTCATCTAAAGTATTATTAAAAATGATTTGCAAGTCATAAACTGGAGAGAAAAATTGGAATACATGTATATCATAACGTTCTCACAGAAGTCCTATCCCAATTAAAAATGGGTGCATTCCTGTACAATTTACAAAAGGAGACAAATGATCTGTAAGCCCTTCTCCCCCACAAAATGTTGCTTGAAACCATGATCAGGAACTGCAAAGAAATACCAGTATATGTCTACTAGAATGGCTAAGATTAAATGTACTCCAACTACGATGTTTTGGAAAGAATGTTGAGCAACTGGAATTTTCTCACATTGCTACCTGCTGTGTAAAACTATAAAGCGACTTTGGGGAAAGAAAACATTTGGGAGGGTTTTGGTTTTTTTGTTCATTTTTTTGTTTTGTTTTTTACATATTTAAACATATGCATACCATATGGCCAAATAATTCTTCATTGTAGGCATCTATTCAAGACAAGAAAAACACATGTCCACAAAAACCATGTAATGGGATTGTTACAGTAACTTTGCTGACAACAAGTTCAAAATGGAAACCAATCAAATGTCCATCAGTTGGAAAACAGAGAAAAAAAGTTACGGCATACCCATGTAATGGAATTCTACTCAGCAATGACAAGGGACCAACTACCCATACATGGAACACCATGCAGGTTTTAGTGGAAAATGGCATTTAGGAGCCTTCTGGGGTGATAGAAAAATTAATGCTCTTTGTACTGTATGCTTGATATATATATATCTTATTCCATGTTAAACTTTACATCTTATAAAACAAATCTTGAAATCTGGTATACTAAAAACTGAGAGTTTAATAAATGAATAAAAAAGTTAAAATTATATATAAAATAAGTGTACACTTATTTAAAACAAAGAATTAGGATTTCCTTTATCCTACAGAATGATAAAAACTAAAAAAAAAAAAGGCAAGATTTAGACATATGTGTCTTGGCTTCTCCTTACTGCAGATATATCTGGGAAGATAATGAGATATGGAGTGAGAAGAGAACAGATATTTTGGTGAGAAAAGGTGAGGTATGCATGCATGTTCTGTATTTCTCTAACTTCCACTTAGGAAAATTTCAGCCCATCTCAGAAAATGCCTGCACTCACCAGTGTATCCAGAAAGATTTGAGGTAAGGCTCTCCAGTCAAAGAGAAAGCAATCCTTGCTGTCTCTAATGAGGTTCCATGTAAGGGAAAAGCAAGCGGGGACTTCCGTGAGCTCACACTGGATGGTGCAGAACACTTTTCTCTGGATTGAGAACTTGTAGGTTTTCCATAGAGCTGCCATGGTGTGACGTTATATGACACTGTGAATGGGGCTGGGAGAAGGAGGACTTTACTAAAACCAGTGAGAAGTGAAGGGCAGTCATGTTAGCAACTGAAATACCACACATAGACTTTCTTTCTTTCTTTCTTTCTTTCTTTCTTTCTTTCTTTCTTTCTTTCTTTCTTTTTAAAGATTTATTTATTCTTTGAGAGAGTGAAAAAGAGAGAGTGAGCAGAGGGAGCGGGAAAGAATCTCAAAAAAACTCCCACCCAGTGCAGAGCCCCATGCGTGGCTTGATCCCACAACCTTGAGATAATGACCTAAACCTAAATTAAGAGTCAGATGCTTAATCAACTAAGCCACCCAGGCGTCCCTCATACATAGACTTTCAAGCAGTTTGAGAGAACAGACCTACTAGCCATGGACTTCATCAACAGAAGCCAGAGCATCGCCAGTGGGAATGCACAGCAAAGCAAACCAATATTTTCCCAGACTTCCAAGTCATTATGGATCTGGCCTGGTAATTCAAAAGTAAGCATTTTTATTATTGATTTTCTGCCCTTAATTAACTTTTGTTATAATTATATTCATGGACAAGGAAAGATCATTTTGTCACATACTTTAGTTCATCCTAATACCTTGGAGTCCTTTTAATTCACCAAACTAAAAAGTCAAGGGAAGGATATGGCCAATATATGGGCAAAAATGAGACATTTTGGGTCATGTTCATATGAAGAGGTGCAGGCAACAAGCTGGAAATATTTTCTGAGGATGGATTTTTAGTGAAAGGAATAGTAAGGGAAGGGAAAGAATGAAGCTAGCATCTATTGTGTACTTACTATATGCTAGACATTATGAGACACTTTCCATTTTATATGTCCTGCTATATTCCACAGATAATTTAAAGTTGTTTAAATGTGAACAAGCCATAAAATAAATTCATGAACAGGACCATAAAATGGCAGAGTAACAACATATAGAATTAAAATAGAAAGTTGATAAGAGAATGTTACATCAAGATGCTGAAAATTGTTCCTACCAAGTGACGTTTCAAATAAAAACAAGATGTCTACATGGTGAGTTACAATGTTGTCCTTATCAACACTTCTATGGGACCTCATAGATTTTCTCTGATCTCAGACATTAAATATGTTCCTCTATGTCAGGTTGAACAATATCCTAAACATCAAATGGAATAGAGAATTATAAGGTCATATATTAAATAATCACAGAGTGGTAGCTGGGGGCAAATCTTAGATATTAAAGTGAAAACAAATTGATTGATTCTTTCAAACACCGGTGTTCAAAGGAGATATGATGTAACAGAGGATGCACAGATTGAGGACGGCAAGTGACAAAATTACCAGGCACTAACATTTATGCATGCGTTCAATCATTCATTTCCTTAATACATACTACTTAGCAAGCACTGTAAAATGCACTAAGGGTACAATAACAAACACAAAATGCAGAATCTGTGTCTTCCTTCACTGAGCTCCAAAACTGGTGGTGCCCAGTAGGCAATGACCAGTGAGTGGATTTGAGTTAAATAGGATCTGATCCATTTCTCTAAAAGAGAATTAAGAATGAGTACATACAGTGTCAGGGTGCCAGCCCAATGAACTTGGATTTAGTAAAAATGATAGTCTCTAAAAAGAACTGAAGGGAGAGGAGGGGAAACAGAGAGAAGCCAGGTTGAACAAACCCAGGACAACTCTGGAGGCTAAGAAACCAGCAGATTCAAAGCAGAGAACTCACGAAGTATTTTTTTTTTTTTTGTCTTTGTTGTGTTTAGGGAGTCATGGCCCCAGTTAACTCAGAAGAGTAATTATTAATTATAATGTAATTATTAATTAGGGTTGTTGTTACTGTGAAGTGCTTGGAAAATAAACTATATGATTATATGTTCCTCCAAGTTGTACTAAAGGTTGTTCTTTCTCTTTATTTCTATTCTTGACAAGCACACCCTTCTACAATATTTGTGAACGTCTAGATTCCAGAAAATATAAAGTAAGGAATAAAAGAGGAGTCTATGCAACTACCATTGTTTCCAGATATACGTCAGGGCTACCCGTTCAGGTTTAGATTTAGGACCTTGAACCCTTAAGGCAGCATGGAAAGATTCCTCTTCTGGAGAGAATACATGTCCTCTTTGAATTCTCTAATTTCATGGTAATTATCTCGTGGGGGCTTTCTCTGAATGGCCGCTGCTGAGGAGGAACATGGACGTGCCTGTATAATTTAAATCCTTTCCATCCCCTGTGATACCATATCATACAGTATCGTAGTCGGCATACATATCAGGAATTTTCTTGAAAGGCTTCACATTCAGACATTGAACAATTATTTGTTTTCCCTGAATATCTAATCTAAACCCTTAAACATGTCCAAGACTAAAGTTATACATGTCTGTGTTTATATAAATCCAGCCATAGCAATGCCCAAAGCCTTGGGTAGAGTTCAGCACATCAAAGCGACAGAAGCAGGGGCTTCAGCCTGGGACTTTAGTACAGGCTGTGCTGGCTGTGGGTAGCCAGTGCCCAGGGACCGCCCACGGAGAAGTCAAACAGCCCCTCAAAGAGTCCCTAAGTTTGGAACAGAGGGAAGTTCACCACGTGGCTTGAATTACTTACTTTAATGGTTTTTAAGGAATACTTGGAATACTTTATGAACACCTGAGGGAAGGAATATTATTCTCAAAGTCTGTAAACCCCCTGCCAATTATGGCTGACTTGGGGAGGGGTCACGGTGTTAAGGCAGGTACTGTAATTCTAAGGGGGACAGATCAGATCCGCGCCAAATCACGTTATCCTACTGCTTCTGACTTTTCATTCTGAGAGTATTACTAAGTACAACAATAGCTCTGTTTAAAAAAAAGAAGAAGAAAAAGATAGGAAATTGGTCTGAGGTTTAATAAAAGGAGAGATTGACTAGTAGTATGATACCGATGAATAAGTTAAAAAGTGTATTTAAATATTCCCATCAGTGTGGTATTGTTCCTGAATGCATCTCATTATCCCAGAGATCAGGAAACAACCATTTTACCTAGCCCCTGCTTAAAGAATAATTCTAGAAAACTACAGAAACAAAGGAAATAAATGGATGGATAGGTAGTTAATTGGATAGATATGGGTAGATAAATAATGGAAATAAATGACAGGTAGGTGATAGATACAGTAGGATAAGAATTTATTGATATATTTTCTATCTTTCATAAAGCCTCAGATTGTTTCTTAGAGGTATATATTTAATTAAAAACATCAATTTTTGAATGAAACTTTAAAAATATATTAACAAAGAGCTAATTAAGTCTGTAAATATACATTATGACTGGCTTAATAAAATGAGCATTTTGTTTGTTTGTTTTCATTTTTTACCTCTAGTTAATAGAGGTGCTGCTAATTCAGAGGCAGTTTCTATTTTTCTTTCTTTGACATTTATAAGGTAACAAGACCCAGAAATGCATGAGCATTTTAAATGTGATATATCAAACAATAGAGAATAAATCTTTTTTATTTTACCTTGGCATTCCCTGTCCTCATTTGCCTTTTCCAGGCTTTATTTAGAGGGAAAATAAGGTTCATTCATTCTCACTGATAATAAAGTAACCCAGTTTGGAAAAGTTATTTTTCTTATATTCATTGGAAATGAGATCTTATTTGAGGTTGACTGCATTTACATTTATTGTGCCTGTAGAGGATCTGATTTAAAAGATTAGGAAGTGCTTTATGCATCATGCATTATGAATATGCACTAGAAATAACACTGCCAGGAGATAATTTAATTCACCTTGGTAGTGACATATGACAATGAAGCTCATACAATTTGACCACATATTATATGAATCAGAAATAAATAAAATAACAATAAGATAACAAAAAAGATAAAATGCTCCCCTTAGCCAGAAAAACTATATGCCACATGTTACTCTTTTCTTTCATAAATATAAATTGTTCTAAGGCAGAAAACATGTTTATTTTGTGACTATTATAATTGTTCAATAAATACTAATCAAATATCAAGTACATCAGTATTACTCAAAATTATATTTGCTCATTTTGAAGCGGGCTGAGATAGATACTCATGTGGGCTTTGGTAAGATGCCCTCTTGTTTAATTTAACAGAATATTTTTTGAAGAGTTCAGTGAGTATCACACAAGAGCAATAAAACCACGTATATAGGAAGCATTATGCCTAGATGCAATTCAGCAACTTTGGTACATGTGATATCCCTGAAGGATCGATTTTAAGGTCTTGTTATATTTAAACACCTGTATAAAATGATCTTGGTTGCAGTTACTGTGGGCTCATTTACATTTTAATGTGGGCAGTACCATTTTGGATGCCACTGGGCCCTGTTTAGAGAAGTTCAAGGACACCCCTCAGGAGTCTTTTGACATATTACAAGTAAGGTTTGTAGTGAATGTAGTTGCACATAAAATGAGGGCATTGTGGTTTACATCTTAAAATGTAAATGAAAAGAAATCCATGGGTCTTGCCACTACATCATAATATCTACATCTCTGTGTAGTAGGCAACAGAGTATGAGCATGAATACAGATGGATGTGAAGTGTCTAACTCAATAGGTTAAAAAAAAGTCTGTTTATTTAACATCAATATTGTTTTCTTTCCCTAGTCAGAAGGACTTTATGATTTTTCTAAAAGCCTTAACAAAAAAAACAGATACACAACAACAACAACAACAAAACCCTACAAATATAGTTATGCCCTGGAAGAGTCTTCATCTTGAACACAAATTATCAAGAATAGGTTCAATATGTTGGTAAGTCCTCTATAGTGGACCCTGTATGGAATTTATGGGAAAATAGTGTATAATTCACATATTCCGATTTTAAAATTTTTGCTCTTCATATGTTACACTTTTAAATACCAAGAATAAAGCATTTAAATATTCCTCAATATATATGTATAAATAAAGAAGGCTTTTCACTAAACATTTTAGAAAGAATACAATATGCTAGTGACTTGTAATCTATGCCTCTATGATAGTTAAAATATTAGGAAAAGCATTAGTCATAGTGATACATATGGTGTTATTTCTTAACTGAAATCCATTTCCAAATGAAGCAATATATGCCCTTTGTTTTAAGATCATTTTTTAATACTATAAAGATAAGATTCTTGGATGAAAGCATTTCCTTTTTTATTAAAAAATATAAACATTAAAAGATTTTATAAACAAAGTTCTGCTTGACCACCACTGTATTAGATATGGGCATGTCCTTATTGAAATAAGCTGTTCCATTTTCACAAACAGTACAATTAGAAAAAAATTTTCCAGTGCAATTAGAATACACCCATATTCTTAATACTATATAGCAATTTTTAAGATTCGGGAAAAAATATATGTATGCACATATATACATTACATATTTACATTATACGTATTATATATACATTATATGTATTATGTGTACATTACATATGTATACTGTATATACGTATTATACACATGTATCTACATTCTGAATCTGAATTCTGAATTCTCTCTCTCCTTCTCCCTCTGTCCCTACCCATACTTGCACATGCACACACACCCTTTTTTTCTGAATAAATAAAATCTAAAACAAAACAAACAAACAAAAAACCTATCATTAAAATATATATTCTCACATATATATATGTGCCTTATTTATTTATTATAAAAACAATTTTAAGCATACTTTATACTTTCAATAGTACAAACTTATTTTACTTTAACTACCAACTTCTATGTAATTACAATGCTCAGATTTTTCAAAAACAGATTTTACTTGTTCTAACTCTCCTTTATATGTAAGTCCCTTTTTCCCTTTATTTTCTAACTAGCATGATATATATAAATATAGACACATGATTTTGCTTTAAAGATTGATTTCTTTATTTTAGAGAGAGAGAAGTTGCAAACAGGGAGAGGAGCAGAGGGAGAGAGAGAAAGGGAGAGAAGCAGACTCCCCACTGAGCTTGGAGCCCAATATGGGGCTTGATTTCAAGACCCTGAGATCATGATCTGAGCCTAAATCAAGAGGCTGACACTTAACTGACTGAGCCACCCAAGGACCCCGAGACACATGATTTTATGATAAGTACTTCTAAATACAATTTTGAAGTAGATAGGCTTTCTTAAAATATGACAGAAAGGAATTTTTCACATATATTTGGCCAAAAAGGAAATGCATGCAAATTATACATATTTTCAAAGGCATAGTAATAATGTCTGCATTATTTGCTAATATTTCTAGAATGAACCAAGTCTAGGTAGTTAATATACACAACATAGCATGTATATGCTTATATTTCATGTATTAACATTTTTATAATTGCAGTATATGAAAAGAGCTATTTTCATATCAGAACATAAAAAATAGATATTGTTATAAAAATTAAAATGCATTTAAATAACTCATAATTTATCAGAATGCAATGTAAATAAAAATCATAATTTTGTTAGTATATTTCTCAATGGGAACAAAATATTCTAAATGGCATCTACCTCAAAAGTTGAATTATGTACTGTAGGGCTGAGTTGTTTACAAAAAAAAAGCTTACTGAAACAAAGGAAAATGCATATTCTAAATAGCATTAATAGAAGAAACATTAAACATACTGGGGTTGCAAACACTAAAGTTACCTTGGTGAAAATTTAAATTCTTTAATTAAAAATGCATTGCAATTAATCTATGTATACTGTAGCCATTCCAAATTATTTCATATTAAATATATTATGTGCCTTGGATATATAAATTTAGCACTCAAATCTTGTACATACTTGCAAAAACACAATCTTACAATCAACTCCTCCTTGCCAAGTGTGAAAGCATAACAAATAGTAGCTCAACGTTGTTATAATGTCAAAGTGAACCTGAATTATAAATGGACTTTTTTTCTTTATTAAATTAATTACAAAAAACCTATAAAATTTCCTGTTTAATTACGAATTCTTATGTATGCATATGACTTAAGAATTTATGCAAACCACTTTGCTGTTGTTTGTGATAAAATTTTATCAGTCACACCACAAATAATGAGGTATGGTACTGGTCCTTTGTTTATTCTTTTCAGATAGTTCATGACATTTTATATCGGTCTCTTGTGATCATTATATGCTAATTCAACAATTATGTTAACAAAACCCTGATGACGGGCACATTTACTATAAAAGATATTTCTAATAAACAAGCAACAGTAATACCCAAATGATCACGAATGCAATGCTGTATTGAAGCTGTCAGATGCGTTGGTCAGGTTTGTACAGATATTCTTTGTCCATTTTTGCAACTCTACAGTCTTAAAAAACAATATCAAATAATCTGATTTTTCTCTTAAAAATAAAAATGATATAGGGGCGCCTGGGTGGCTCGGTGGGTTAAAGCTTCTGCCTTCGGCTCGGGTCATGATCCCAGGGTCCTGGGATCCAGCCCCACTTCGGGCTCTCTGCTCCGCGGGGGGACTGCTTCCCTTCCTCTCTCTCTGCCTGCCTCTCTGCCTGCTTGTGATCTCTGTCTGTCAAATAAATAAATAACATTCTTTAAAAAAAATGATATTTATCATAAACCCAGGGGGAATTTATTCAATATTATTTAAAATATGAAGATAGGGTTATTCATTCCATTCAAGTTCTGTGTTGTTTAGGTAAATATTATATTGGTAAAATAATCTTTGAGAGGGAAATTAAGCCTTTTTGTCTCATTTTAAACAAGATACACAATTTCTCCTTTATAATTGGAAATGAGTTTATGGCTAGTAATTTATGCAGAAAATGGGCAGGTGGAGAACATTGCTTCCACGTACAAAGTCTATTTAGAAGATAATTTATGCTAACTATACCTGTAAATAAATAGCCGTGCAAATGCAAAAGTTGTGAGAAGATAATTTCAATACATTGAATAAAAAGCACAAATAGAAAAAGACTGTTTACTTAGAAAAGATATGATACATTCTCTGTATCTTCTATCAATCATATTTGAAATTTCTTAATTTATTATTATTTTTTATTATTATTTTTGAAATTTCTTATATTAATTATTCTGGCAGCCTCTTGGTCCAAGTAGTTTTTTGCTTGAAATTCCCCAAAAGTCTCCTCACTGGTCGTTTGATTTTACATTTAACACCCAACAGTCTATTCTGAACATCATATCTCAGAAGCTTCTTTCAAACTATAATAGATCATGCCATTCATTTATTTAAAACCGTGTAACTGTTATGCTCTTAGGGTTAAAACAAAAATCCTTAAAATTGTTCACACAGTTCTTCCAATCTGGATGCCTATTAATTTTTGTACTCTTTCTGTAACTCACCACACTGGGCTCCATGCAAATCCTCAACTTTTATTTACTTTTATTTTTCCACTGTGGGATCAGCGAGCTGTTTCCGGTTTGGTTTTTTTTTCCCCTTCACTGCTGCTCATTATATTTTAACATACTGTTTTAACTTCATAGAGCTCTAAAGAAAAGTCTATGAAAGCAGAGATCTTTATCAGTTTTGTTCATTGATTTATTTCAAACATCTAGATCACTGAACAGCAAATAGTAGGTCCTCATTATTTACTTGTTGAAATAGTGAATGAGAAATGAAAGAAAAGGAAAAAAGGAGAATGGAAGGAAGGAAAAAGAAGCAAGGTGACACATATTAGTATTCAAATGTTTTGATGTATACATTTTTATTGTCACAGAAAATAAAAGAGAAAGGAGGAGAGAATGAAAGAGAGAAAGGGAAAGATCATACTTTCAGATAGCAAAAATGGAGAAAATTAAATGAAATTGATATAAGGAATGTTTGGATAATGTCAGCTCAGTCGGTTTGAGTAGTAAGGAAAACCTGAGTGAGGTGATGTTTGAAATTATATCTGATTAGGAGAAAAAAATAAAAGAACATGGAGAAGAAGGAGGGGGAGAAGGAGGTGGAAGAGAAGAAAAAAGAAGAGAAAGAGAAGAAAAGGGGGGGAGGAGAGGAACAGGAAGAAGGGGGGGCGGGAGGACAGGAAGAAGAAGAGGAAGAAGAAAAAGAAGTCAAGAAAGCAGGATTTGGGGAGAAAGGATTCCAACAAGAAGAAAGAGCGCGTATGAAGTTCCTACTTAATGCCAGAACTTGGCATGTTAATAGTAAGGACCGGGGGGCCAAATATGTACTCAAAGGCAGAAGAAAAGGTTTTATTTTTTAAGGGCCTTTTTAGCCTCTGTGGGAAGTTTGTATTTTATTCTTTGGGTGAAGTGGAGCCATTGGCGAGCTTTCAGGTAGGTTAGTGGGGTGGTATGGTTTCCTTTTTGGTAGGCGTTCTCTAGCTGTTGTGTAAATGGATTTTAGGGGTCAAATTCTAGATACAAGAGGAACCAGATGGAATGTCTTTGCAGTTTTCCAGGCAAGAGATGATGGCAGATTGGAAAAGGTGGTAAACCCTAGATGTGGACAGATGTGAACAATCTTTTGACTTGGGGGAAAAAACCAAACAAACAAACAAACAATGAAAGAGGGGGAAGCTGGAAAGATTTATTAATTCCCAACTATCTAACACTGCCCTTTCTTACTTAATCCCTGTTTAAAGATTTATTTATTTATTTGAGGGGGGTGAGGGAGCGGGAAAGAATCTTGAGCAAACTCCCCGTTGAGCGCAGAGCCCGATCTCAAAACCTCAAGATCATGACCTGAGCTGAAATCAAGAGTCGGACTCCAACCAACTGCACCACCCAGCCACCTCCATTTTCTTGCTGAATCTTACAAGCAAACTTATAAGGTAGCTATAATCACAGCCTGACAGCAAATGGGCTCATATCTAGAGATAATAAGGGGGTTTGTCTCAATTACCAAGCTAGTGATAGGTGATGCTGAGTTGCACACAGGCTTGTCATCTTGAGAAGCATATTCTCATTTATCATCCCACAGCATGCATACCCCTTTGCAATGGCCACATGAGAGAGTAAGCAGTCATATTTGCCTCCACACAGAGGCCAAGGAGAGGACACAACCTCCACAGTTATGGAATTTTGCCTTCTGATGATTTGCTATGCCGAACTTCTACTGACATCCTAACACCATTCTCTTAGGCTGGATTCTAAATTTCTGCTACTTGGCTTCTGCACCTTGTCTCATATTTTTGGAATCTCAAACACTTGCCGTCTTGCGGGGAACACATGTTGTTTGCTTTCTGTACCAAACCTTTGGTGATCATTGTAAAACTGATTTTGAAGTCTTTTTAATTCATGGTATCTGCAAGTATCCTTCACAGCTATCAAACTATAACATCCTATCCCTCTTTTCTTAACATTTCCACACCCATCAAACCCACCTGCAGAGCTAGGACTTTTATCATGTTTCCCCTGACACCCAGTCCGGAGCTGTTTACCCTTCCAAACAGCTATTAGATGCATTTCTGAAATTCAGAGGCCAGACTCACATGTGTCTGTGTGTACAACTTGACTAATTGTTTTATTGTAACTTAAGATAATTTTCTGTGCACTGTACTCTTTTCTACAATGCTTCAGAAAAATCTCCCTTTATGTCACTTAGTACTTGATAATATAGTATAATTGTCTAGCGCTAAATTACATATTCTTATATGTGATTTTCAAATTGCTTCCTACTCTATGCTATTGTTACCTGAGTCTAATTCACCTAACCAAAGTATAAATGTCTTGAGTACGAGGATCATTTCACCTCTTAAAGGTACCCAAAGTAATGCTGGCTGAACAGCAAGTGGTAAATAATACTTATTGATGGAGACATAAGAGAAATAACAATGAAGAACAAAAAGGGTAAGAAAATATGGGGTTTCTTCCTCATTTTGGCATCATAAATACAATGCTTTTACATGTATAAGTTGAAGTTTATAATTTCTGATATTTTCCTGAATGTCGATAAAATGCCCATTTTCATCATGCATATCTTATAACCATGTTTATTCCATCTTCTGTTTTTTTTCTATTTTATATCACCATTTCTAAGTGAAATTGAACTAATTAAATGAAATAAAGAAGGAATCAAAATGCATCTCCCAAGAATGAGGTTCAGGTAGAAAATTGTTACCTTGTTTGCCCAGAACACAAGGGATTTCATTATGACACTGTGGTATATTGGCTTAGGGAAATATACTTGACCTCTTAGCCTATTGCTTTGGACAGGAATTATATCCAATCCATCAATTCTAATGTCAAAATGATAAATTCTGGCAGCAGTAGATTCCTCTTTCAGGGGAAAATCATTTGCTTTTTCCACTGTCAGTTCCTCTATAATTCTAAATATTTAGATGACATTTGCAAAAACAATACAAATGTGTGCTTAATGAGCATGACAACTGCTAGCTAAATCCGCTGGAAGCTTGAACATACTAGAAAAGGAAAATAAGTCCGTTTGTTTTGAATGTCAACATACTAATGAATTAATTCAAAACTATTTAGCATTGAAAGCTCATATGCTTTCATTATCATTTTCAGAGCTGCAATTTCCTAGAGGAATTTGAAAGGGCAGAAGAGTCAGTCCTTCTGTGATGTCTGGGACCAAAAAACTGGCTTTTAGTGACATCATGCCATAGTTTTATTAGGTTCATACATTGTTTTCTTGGTCAAAGGAGATGGTGGCAATGCAATGTGTCTCAGCTTCCCGATGTTTTCATCTCTGATGTGCCATATCCAACTTGCCTAACAATTCACTTGTTTATTCAACATATAAAAAGGTATACTTAGCGCTCTGATTGCCTCAAACCTTTCCATTCTCTTTCATCTCCAGAGTAATTTCCACTCCTCCATTAGAACTTCTGTGTGCCCGCCCCTTCCTCTTCACCCCACCTGGATGCACAACTCACACTAACTCATCTGTCAAATTTCAGCCTGAATGTCATCACTTACCCATCACCCACATGAGGCTGCAGCCCATCATGGTGCCATCTATTTTTTATCCATATCATTTTTCATAATACAATTATGCATTACTTTTTTTCTGCTGCGCTTAATATTTATTTCCCCTCTAAGTTCCAGGCTGGCAGGAGCTTTCCCCTTTTCTTCCTTCTGTCATGTGTCTTTAGCCCAACAGGCACACAACAGGGGCACAAAGTTCTTATTTGCATGAATAAATGAATGAAACCCTACTGTTCTCTATATATTTTCTCTGAGTTGGATATGGGTGAAAATCCTAATTTGTTTCATTTTTGACAAAAAATAATTTTTTTGGCATAATTAAGAATGAGCATCAAACACCCTTAGCGAATACTTATTCATTTATAATTAAGTCCAACTGGATGTTTCATATAGAAAATTGTCAGATAAGCTGTATCTGATGTTAACATATATGTGATAAAATTATCCCCTACTCCACAAGGAAAAAAAATTACCTTTTCCTAATGGCTGTAGGATAGCAGAATGTGCTGCTCACCTCAAAGTATGCTGCTTTGGCATATTGATTATTTTGAACTGAAAACACTTGAAGAAAAGTAAAAGCTGGGAGAGCCTTTCTCTGACTTCTCCTTATCTGCCTACGGACAGATCCTTCAAAAAAAAAATGAATTGTCATAAATCTCCTCCCCAGAAAAGCTTTCTCAACCAGGAAAGATTGACTCTTATCACAGGAAAGGAGACTAGAAGTCAACATCACACCCAGACAAACTTTGTCACAAACATTTGTTAAGTTAATTAAACAGAGGAGCCCTTTAGAATGAACTTGAATCTAATGCTATGAGAGGCCTCCATAATGAACCTACATCTGAAGCCTAGAAATGCCTCAGGGTTATGAAATCAAAATGCTAAGGAAAATCAATCACAAACAGCCAACTAGACTTCAAGCTGTAGCCAGTCAAAAGTTTCCCTTGCGTCTGCATTTTCTTTATGTAAGTCTTTCCCTGATTTTTGTCTGTGGAGTGTTCCTCACCACGTCAGCCGCCTTGGCACTGTTGATTGGAACTGAATTTGGCTCCCACAAACTCCTAAAATTTTTAATATGTATCAGTTTATCTTTTAACACTATCATATCATATCTGATCTTTTCTCCTAACAGACCATTGGTCTTTCCAAAGAGGTGTACATAATTCTCTTCTGTTCCCCTATTAAGATAATATTTAATCCTTAATTCTAAGCCTCCTTGGGGAGTTACTTTTTCCCCTGGGTGTGGCCCATGTGTACATGAGGTAGAAATGTTACTGTTATTTATTTTTCTCTTGTTAATCTTTTATTACAACGGTCCATCTAAGAACTCAGAAAGGTAGAGGGAAAATTTTTTTTCATCCCCAACAAGACCTATGTTTCAATAACTTTTTGTGACTATCTGATAGAGGTGATCATAGCTACTCTAATGTGTTATTCTAGTATCTATCACATTATTCTCTTTTTGTAAGTACATACATACACACACACACAGAAGCACACAGACACATAACTTTTGATCTAGTACGTTTAGTTTAACTTATTGCGGCAATTCCGAAGGAAATTCACCTAATTTTTTTTTTCAGTGAGTGCTACACATAGACATCTAAAATAATTAGGAATGTTTCTAAATTCTACATCTGTACTCTTAATTCAAGTTTTTCTCTGAGTTTTTCAAATAATTGGGTTTATGCTAATGATCTGTGGTTTAAAATAGGTGTGGGAAAAAAATGAAATAAAGTAGGTGTGGGAGATGCTAGTGATGTACTGCCAGAAAAAGTGTAATTTTAGCATTCATGAGGACTGCACCAGCACAACCAACGCCACCGTTGAAAACATGACAGATGTGTGAGTTGGCGACATTACAGTATTCTTACAATTCTCTCTCTTCCCATTGTCACTGAAAATTAAGGGAGGGGAGTTGGTGGGTAAGACATACATTATTTGGCCCCAAGCTTCATCTCTGTGTCAGCTGCTAAGTGCAAATTTATTTTTTATTAAAATTTTAATTTTATTAAATTCCTAAGTGCAAAGTACAATTAATTCAACATATTCAGCAACAGTATCTCAGGAAAATGTTTGGTTTTTATTGCTCAGTGATTGGGACACTCACATTTTCATGTTCTTTAATTCCTAGGGCAATATCATATCAGTGTGACTATGACTCTTTACCTCAACATCTATATCATAAATTAAGTTATCATAATGGCCAAGATCAGTGGTCACCAGAGTGCACCTAAAAGATTTGCAGTTTGAAAATTAAAGTGTTTTTGTTGTTGTTTGTTTTTCATCTCTGAGGGTATGGGACACAATTTGAGATGACTTTGCAGCTCTAAGCCATTTCCTCTCATAGTAGTTTGGAACAGAACTTGGCTCTCAGTAACCATGCTTAAAACTTTGGCCCTGGCTTATAGCAGTTTTGTTTTCTTGCTCATTTCCTTCTGCTTGTGTGTTTTGAGAAACTGAGAAAAGGTAAAATTTGGACACATTAAAATGCACAAATCTCAACTGAGAAATTATGACAGATTAAACTCATGTCTTAACCACACCAGTATTACGGTGGAGTATATTGCAATCAACCTAGAAAGAACCTAGAGAGTTCCTTTGGTACTGCTTCCCAATCTACCCTTTCTCTGTGCTCAGAGCTAACGTCTGCTCTGTTGAGGCTTTTGTTGTTTTTTTCCACTAAAAGTTCTTTCTACACATATAAGAGTGTCATACCATATAATATATGTACATATTGGCTTTTGGTTACAGAGGCAGGAAAAATTATAATTTTAAGTTATAGTTACATGCGTATTAAACGTTACAAACTGCCAAAAAGTTTTCCAAAATGGTTTGCTATTTTAAATTCCCAACATTAATGTATGAGAATTCAAATTGTTCTGCCTTCTGACCAATCTTTGGTCTTTTCAATTTGGTCACAGTTACTCTAATAACTATGTGACAGTATTCAGGGAAAGTTTTGTGTCCATCTTCCCTGAGCAATCACACAGCATAGGACAACTAGAAGGATTTTATATTTGGTGTCATGTTCAGCTATGGCAATCTAGACATTTTTACCAATTTTTTAAACAAATGGCCATGGATTTTCATTTTGCCTAGTGCCCTACCCCTCAAATTATGAAGCCAGTTCTTTTTGAATTTGTATGTAATTATTGATGAATCATGTTGAGTATGTTTTTACGTGCTAATTTGTCACCTGAATATCACCTTTGGTGGAGTGTTTATGCAAACCTTTTCCTCATTTTTTTCTTATTATTTCATCATTAATATTCTTTATATATTCTGGAAATAAGTTCTTTATCAAATATATGATTTTCAAATATTTTCTCCAGTCTTTGCTTGGCTTCCATTACTCACAATAGTGTTTTAAAAAGGACACATTAAAAAAATATATATTGATAAAGACAAATTTTTTATTTTTTCCTCTTTTTTTTAAATTGTATTTCTGATGTTGTAGCCAAGACATTGTCCCTATTGTTTTAGGAGAAATTATTACCCAGTATTACTTCAAATTATTTTTCTTCCCCACATTATCACTTTTCTCCCCTCATTCTGGCATTTTATCTACCCATATGTTAGGCCATTATGATAATGTTCCATGTCTTTCATGTTTTCTTCATCTGTAACTCTTTCTTTCTCCTTTGCGTTTTGTTTGGGTAATTTCGACTAATGTCATTAACTCATCTTCAAGTTTATTGATTCTTCCCACAGCTGCTTCAAGTCTACTGATGAGCCAGTCAATGGAATTGTTCATCTCTGATACAATTTTTAATTCCCAGGACTTTAATTTTAATCAATATTCCTTCTCTCTGATGAAATTCTCCATCTGTGCATCTATATTGGCCTCTTTTTCACTAGACTCTTTAAGATTTTTAATGAGGGTCATTTTAAAAAACTTGTCTGATCATTGCAACATCTTGATTATTTCTGAGCCTCATTTTGTTGGTTGCTTTATCTCCTGAAATGGGATTTAGTTTTTCACTCTGTTGTATCTTCACAAATTTTCACTGAATGCTGGTCATTGCAATAAGTAATACTGATGCCTGCCAAGCACACAGGTCTTTTGTCAGGCCATTAGAGTGGGCGGTTGAGCCAGTATAGTCTAGAATAATGCTGTATTGTTATAGTTGCTGTGAAGGTTTATGGTTCTTATTGCTATGGTTACTTTCCAGGTCACAGGTTCAAATATCTCTAGCAGTGGGTTAAGTGCTTAAAGTAGCAGTTGGAGTGCTGGAAAGTTTTTCTCAGAATCAGTGCTCCATTCTCACTGTCAAGTCATCCCTGACTGTGCCATGGAGGAATCTCTCTGTAGTTGCCCTCCCCAGCAATAATCTTGTTACACCTAGTATGGGGGTGTGTGGAATTCAACTGGTTTTTTTTCTGGTCCAGTCTTCTGTTCTCTCAGTCTTAGGAAACTTCTGTGCTTAGAGGTATCTTTCTCAACATTCCTACACCCTCATCCCTTTGTTGGTCAAACTCAGCCTTATTTCTGTGGTTGATGTTGGGTGTGGATTTACTGTACTACACACAGCTGCAGAAACCGCATCAATATATATCCTGTCATACAGATCATGTGATAGAAATGTTAAACCTTACATTCTTGCCTCTCCATGTATTGTAGGGAATTCCTCTTTGACTTCCCTTCATCTGCAGTCTTTACCTATGCCTTGTCAGTGAGTGGCCTTGATGTCCCTCCCAGCAACTTGAGATTTGCTGTGTAGAATATCATTTTGGAGGGACTGATCACTTACCACCCTAACATCTTCACAAGTGCTAATCATCTTTGATTCTTGCCCCTCCTCTGGATCTTTGGCTCTGCAGGAATGAAGTGTGGGGGTAATTGGCAGGGTTTTGTGCCTATCTCTCTTGCAGCAAGGGACAAGCTCCTTGGAGCACTGCATAAGAGAGCGGTTTCTTCCCGCTCCCCAGTGATGGAGATCTTTAGCTTTATACAAGAACAAGCTTCGAGAAGCAGGCAGCGTGTTGTTTGTGTTTTGTCTGCCTGCTATCTGTGATTAACTCCTTTGCATTCTGTAGGCAAAAGGATTTATTGCTCCTACTCCAGAGGATTAAGGCAGTTGCTCCGTAAAAATAAGAACTTGGGAAGTGGGCAAAGTTTCCTACTTGGCCCCCAATAGCCCTCAATCACCCCCTGCTCATCTGAGCCACTCAACATTTGCTCTCCGTAGTCTTTTGCCCTACACTCAATTTCTCCACTGAACACCCATGGGGAATGAGATTTCAAATGATACAGTTCTGTATGGCTGAGTGAGGGCAGTTGCTAAGTGCCACCCGCAACCTCAGATTTATTAGTTCCCACTTGACTTTTAGCCAAGTTAGAGTTTCCTACTTGCATTGTGGCCAGGAAAGTTCCAGATTGTCACAGATAAGAAAATATTATGGCCTCTCATTGCTTGGACGAATTCAAACCTCTTTGGATTTCAGATTCCTTCATTACCCTTTAACTTCAGTTTTCCAATAGGAATAAAAATTGTTATAAACTGTTGAAACAGCTGATCTGTTTTTTTTCCCCATTGTCATGTTAGAGGCAACTTTTTTTTAAAGCATATTTTGTTCTAAGTGGAAGTCCATCCACAAATTGTAGTATGTTCTGTATTCATTTTCATTCAGTTTGTAATATTTTAAAATTTCCTTTATGATTCCTTTTTTGACTCTAAGATTATTTAGGAGTATGTTGTTTTATTTACAGATATTCATGAATTTTCTTCATATTTTCATTTTATCCATTTCTAGTTTAATATTATGGTCAGAGAGTGTACTCTGAATTATTTTAAAATTTCAATATTTATTAAGACTTGTTTTGTGATGCTAAATAATTATTTGTAAATATTACAAATTCACTTGAAACAAGTATATATTGTGTAGTTGTTGGCTGTGGTCTGTTATAAATGTTAATTTGACCAAGTTGGTTGATTGTGTTCAAATTTTCTAAAATTTTACTGGTTTTTCTGTTTTATTTTCTCTGATATTCTGTATTTTTCCTGCTTGTCTCTTTAATTTAATAAGAACATTTCTTAAAATCTGCAACTGTATTTGTAGATATTTATATTTCTCCCCTTAATCATGTTGATTAGTGTTTTATGTATTATTTTAAAGATTTTATTTATTTGACAGAGATTTATTTATTTGACAGAGGCAGAGAGGCAGGCAGAGAGAGAGGAGGAAACGGGCTCCCTGCTGAGCGGAGAGCCCGATGCGGGGCTCAATCCCAGAACCCTGAGATCATGACCTGAGCTGAAGGCAGTGGCTTAACCCACTGAGCCACCCAGCACCCCTGTTTTATGTATTTTGAAAAACTTTCTTTTAGGACAATAAATATTTAGGTCTAGAAATAATTTTATGTCTTCTTGATGAATAACTTCATTTAAAAATTATAACATGTCTTTCTCAATATCTGGTAATATCCTTTGTCTTAACATTTTTGGTTAAAACTGACACATCAGCTCCCTTAAGGTTTGCAGTGTGTATTTTTTCAAATATTTTACTTTGAAACAGTCTAGTTCTTTATTTTTTTAAGATTTATTTATTTATTTGAGAGAGATAGAGAGAGGGAGGGAGAGAGAGAGGGAGGTGCATGGGAAAAGGCAGAGGGAACCCAATCAGTTTCCTCACTGAGCTCAGAGCCCTATGCTGGGCTCCATCCCAGAACCCTGAGATCATGACCTGAACTGAAACCGAGAGTTGGATGCTTAACCAACTGAACTACCTAGGTGCCCCTAGGTCTATTATTCTTTGCAAAAAACAAAGTTAGTTTTATTGTTTTTATCTTAACTAATTCATAAATTTATGTTGTTTAGGTGGATGATTTTGTCTATTTACATGTATATACATCCAAATATATAAGAATAAATTATATACAATGTAATTATTATGTAATATATGTATATGTAATATAGTTATATATTTGTCCCTCAATATCACCAGTTTGTTCTTTTTTTTTACTCTTCCTTAATTCTTCCCTACAATTTCTGATTCCATTTGATATCATTAATTTGGCTTTAAAATTCTTTTTTTTAGCATTCCTTATAGTATGTGTTCTACTAAGGATAATGAACCTTAGCTTTTGCCTTAGAATGTATTCTTTTATTTTAATGTTTTGCACATTAGTATTGTCATATCTTGTTTTTCTCATGTTTGGAAATGTTTTGAATCTCTTTACCTGTCTTTATTTTCAGCATTTCTATGAAGCTCTATTTCAAATGTGTTTCTTAAAAGATGAAATATGATTGGGTATGGAGTTTTAGCCCTTCCTAATAGTCTGTGTTCCAGTGGTCAAATCAAAGCCGTTCACATGTATTTTAATAAATGACATACTTGACTTAATGTGTTCCAACTGCCTTAATTTGTTATTTATTTTACTCTTTTCGATCCTTTTTGCCTCGTTGCTGCTGATTTGATTAAATTGCTACTTGCTATTTTTTGTCCCATTGTCAATTTTATAATTCTACACTGGTTTTCCATTCTGTTAATGGTCACTTACCCTTTCAAGATACTCATACGTATCCATTATATGAAAACAAGTTATATATTATTACACTCATAAAGATCATCTATGCACATACTTGTACCATATAATCTCCATTTCCAGTGAAATGAATCTTTTAGAATATTCATGACCTTACTGTCATCCTGAACGTTCTTCCATTTATACATATATTATTGTTTCATTTCCCTTTTCTGCAAAATTTTTTTGTTGACTAGAACACTTATTTTAATAACAAGTATCATTAGAATTTTCTTTGAAATAAGTCCCATTCACATTTATTGAGCTTTTTTTAACATTCCAACAAACTATATCTTCCATATTAATATATAAGCATATGTATAAATTCTTCAATTCATGTTTATTTCATATATACATATGCATGAATGAATCTATGTACATATATATGAATATACATACACATTATTTTAAATTTCTTAATAATTCTTAATTTTTATCATTGTTTATTATATATTTTCTAATTCTATGCTTAAGTACAGTTTTAGTAATCATCAGCCATTTTATTTTATCTTCATTTCCAAACCACATTTTTTGTTCCACCTTTTTTTTAATTAAAATTCTGTTCAAGGAAACTTCATGGTGCTAGAATCTCTACATTAATTCATGACCAAGAATGACTCTGTCACGTTGATTTTTATAAGGAAATTTGTATATATACAATTCTTGGAATGCATTTTATTTCTCTAAAGTCTTTGGAGGTAATAATCCTCAAGCTATGTCGTACCATCAAATGTTTCTATGAAAAAGTTTGGGGCTAAAGTTATTTTGTCCTTCTTGTATATTACTTTCTCCATTTTATATTAATATTAGATGCATATAATATAAAGCCAAAAGAAATCAATAAGATGCAAGTGTTCATCTCCAATACAAAACCAGTGATAAAAGGTATCTGGAATTGCTTTTCTGTGGTCATCAAGAAGCCAAATTCCTCGTCTTTTTCTATTGTACAAACATTGGTGCAGGACTTTGAAATCCAAGTTCACCTTGTAGTTCAGAATAGCTAATGAAACTTCAATTATCATGTTAAAAGTTTTTATAAGAAAAGAGAGTAAGAGAGGACAGAGCCAAAGTGACCATATCCCAGCTGATTTTTTATGTTAATCTTTACCTCACATTAAACAAAACAAAGCCAAATTAAACAGCACAAGCAGACAGGGACATGCCACGCAGAGCACCCCTGTCTTCTGCTCCTCTAATTTTAGTACATTATTCAAGATGTCTGCTGGAATTCAAAATCCATAATCTTAGTAGAAAGAGGAGGAAATGTGAGTAGAGCAAAGGAGAGTAACCACTAGCTAACTCCATTATTTCTATATCCCAAAAGTTTGACTTATATCAATTGATCACCTCTAGTTACCAGCAAGACAGCAGGTTGGAAATATAATCCCTTAGCCATGCTTTTTCACAGACTAAAACTGGTGTCTATTGCTAAGGAAGAAGACGCACTAGAAAACTATGTGCTTCTACTGTGTCTGCAAACCCTACATGAATGACATTATGACATCTTTTTGATCTTTGGAGTTCAATACCTTCACAAGGATATATTCATTCAAAAATATAGTAGACACTGAGGCGATCTGCTTTTGTTTCTGTTTTTATGAAAATAGCACAGAGAGCTACCCAGGCTGTCATAGTTTTTAAACTTGTACTTGCTGGCTTTTAAGCTCTGCCAGCTCCCTTCTCTTTCAAGCTCAGCAGTCACTGCCTGGAGGCAATCAGAAGCACTTGCCATCTTTGCCAGTGCTCCACTGTATTTTTATGGCAAAGCACCAGGGTTATTTCCCACTATATCTGCATTTTTACAACCACTGTTCATAACTGATCCAATATACATATAGAAGCAATTGGATTTTTGACCCTGAAAATGTCCCAAGTTACAGACTCCCTGGCAACTTCTTTTGTAAGCCATAGGCAGAGAGTTTGTCCCTTGGCAAAATGGCATTTCTTTCTATCTCTTTTAGTAGATTAGAAAGCTCCAGACTCAATTTATTTCTCACAGATAGGGTTTTGTTGAAAGCATCCAGAACAAGCCAATACACACTAACATTCTGAATTTTTCATATATTTCATAATATATCAGCCTCAGGAATCCTAGTTCTTCCTTCCAAGATGCTGAAGGTAACAGTTTGACCTGTTTTGCCACTACAAATTGATGGTCACCAGCTTCGCAGCCTACAAAATTAATTCCCTGTCATACATATTCTCACCTCTTCCAGTTAGTCAGTCTTATAATCTGTGTTTTATTCCTGGTGGTACAGTCACAAATGGTACTCAGTATTAGATGAGATTCAGCTACATAGGATAGGAATCCCAGCCCCCTGACCCCTACAAAGTGGTTTAAACAAAGTAGAGTTTCGATTTTCTTTTAGGCAAACAACAGTCAGCCTAAGCAGGCTACCTAGGATAAATATGAACTTTGTTTTGTTTTGTCTTGTTTTTTCCATAATTAATGCATGACTTCTAACCTGAATGTTACCTCTGTCCAAGATAGATTCCGGGTTTCCGTCTCCAATTCTGTATGTCTGGAAAGAAGAAAGTGTTACAAGAGAAAGGGCATATGGACCAGTTGACCCAACAATCTCAAAGTACCTCCACATACATACCCCACAATGCCCACTTTTTCACAGGTCACAACAGTTAGAAGGAAGTCTGCAAATAGCAATCTTTTTACTAAACGAATCTCTAACTAGAATACACTTTGGTTCTTTTCAGGAAGAAAAGGAAAGATTCAACATTAGACAAAAAAAAAAAAGACTTTTGTTTTGTGTCTCCCTTGCTTTTGCTTTGTGCATATTATTAACATTCTTTTGCACTTGAAGAGAAATCACTTGGGAGTGTATGCAGTTGTATTACGATTATGTTAAATCGAATTTTCCTCATATAGTAAACCCTTTTGTGCCTTTATATTACAATATTGTTTTGTATTTGTTTTCTTCTATATTCACTGAATTTTATGTCTATACACATTTTTCAAAACACTATTCCTCCGTAATATCAGAATATCCCACATCTAGTCCTGTCTATCCAGCTGCTTATCTACAATAATTTTAGTGTGTTTTTTAAAATTTTTTAATTTTGAATGTGGTATTTAGCAAGCATGTCTATCATCTCCTTGTTTTATTTTCCTTCATGCTCTTTTTCTTTTAATGCACTTTTCCTTTGTCTCTCATTAAAAGAAGAACATCTCTATTCTGAGATTTTTCCAACTAGCGGTTTGTTTGTTTAGTTTTGTTTATGGGAGGCATCTATTGTCTCAAAACTTCCTTGAACAACTCACAGTGTTTTTTTTTCCAGTATTCATTTTTTTCTATTTTTCTGTTATTTTTGTTCAGAGATACTATTCCCTTCAATCTCATTGGCGCTATAAAGAACTTTGTTTTGTTTTGTTTTTTTCTTGTTTCTTTTTTCACTTATATATATTTTTTATCTTTTGTTGTTTAATTGAAGTATAATTAACATACAGCGTTACATTAGCTTCAGGCGTACAATATAATGATTCAACAATTTTATATATTTCTCACTACTCAGCAAGGTAAGTGCATTCTTAATTTCCTTTATCTTTTTCACCCATCTCCCCACCCAACTTCATTTTGACAACCACCAGTTTGTTCTCTGTGTTTAAGAACCTATTTTTTCTTTGTCTTTTTTTCCTCTTTGTCCATTTGTTTTGTTTCTTAACTTCCACATATGAGTGCAATCATATGGCATTTGTCTTTCTCTGACTGACTTCTTCATTTTCCCTAATCTATAAACCCCATTTTTGCAAATTTTCAATTATATAATTTATAAGTTGATTACTTTCTAATTATTAGTCAGTTTTGAATGTAATTGAAGAGTATAGGCAGAGAGAGGAAAGTAATCTCTACTGAACCAGATTTAAAGAAGAAAAAAAAAACCTCATTCATTTTATTGATCAATTTCTTTAACTCAAAGTCAAGTCTTTACTTAGTTTTTATTATTCCATAATTTATTGTGGCTTGCAATTCAGCTATTCAAGTTACAGATTCTTTCTCTTGTTATCTGGCAGTAATTTTTCTTTCCAGCAAATTCCTTGTCTTGAAGCTTGTATAAATTTTATATCATCAGAAATTCATTTGGTATCAAATAGAGCCTGCCCATGGACAGTTTCTTCTGCATGCCTTTTATTCTCATTGCACTAATACAAGAGTTTGGGGTACATATTTTTATGATTTATTGAGATATAATTGTCACATACAGTGCACCTTAGAGTGCACAATTCAGTAGTTTTAAAAAACATTGTACAGAGTTTATAATCATCACCATGATCTCTTTTGAATGTGTGTGTGTGTGTGTGTGTGAGAGAGAGAGTTCAAGTACCACATTGGGTGTGGAGTCTATTTTTGTTATTTTTTTTTCAAATTTTTATTTAAATTCTAGTTAGTTAATAGTGTAATATTAGCTTCAAGAATAGAATTTAGTGGGGCGCCTGGGTGGCTCAGTGGGTTAAGCCTCTGCCTTCGGCTCAGGTCATGATCTCAGGATCCTGGGATCGAGTCCTGCATCGGGCTCTCTGCTCAGCAGGGAGCCTGCTTCATCCCCTCTCTCTCTCTCTCTGCCTGCCTCTCTGCCTACTTGTGATCTCTCTCTGTCAAATAAATAAATAAAATCTTAAAAAAAAGAATACAATTTAGTGATTTATTTTAGGATTTATCACTTACATATAACACCCAATGCTCCACATAGCAAGTGCCCTCCTTAATACCTATCACCCATTTAGCCTATGGCCCACCCACCTCCCTTCCAGCAACCCTCAGTTTGTTTTCTATAGTTAAGAATCTCTTTCAATTTACTTCCCTCTCTTTTTTCCCCCTTCCCCATGTTCATCTGTTTTGTTTCTTAAATTCCACCTATGAGTGATATATATTTGTCTTTCTTTGACTTGTTTCACTTAGCATAATATACTATAGCTCCATCCATGTTGTTGTAAATGACAAGATTTCATTATTTTTGATGACTGAGTGATATTCCATTGTATAAAAATATCACTTCTGCATCCATTCATCAGTCAATGGATGTTTGGGGTCTTTCCATAATTTAGCTAAATGGAAATTATTGTTGATAATGCTGCTATAAACATTAGGGTGCATGTGTCAGTTTGAATCAGTATTTGCTGTATCCTTTGATTAAATACCTAATAGTTCATTGCTGAGTTGTAGGGTAGTTCTATTTTTAACTTTTTGAGGAACCACCATACTCTATCCCAGAGTGGCCACATGCGTTTGCATTCCCACCAACAGTGTAAGAGTGTTTCCCTTTCTCCACATTCTTATCAACAACTGGTGTTTCCTACATTATTAACTTTAGGCATCCTGAGAGGTATGAGGTTGTATCTCATGGTTTTGATTTGTATTTCCCTGATGATGAGTGATGTTGAGCATCCTTTCATCCTTTCATGTGTCTGTTGGCCATCTGTACGCCTTCTTTGGAAAAATGTCTACTCATGTCTTCTGACCATTTCTTAACTGGATTATTTGGGTTTTGGGTGTTGAGTTTGGTAAATCCTCTATATATTTTGGATACTAACCCGTTATCAGATATGTCATTTGCAAATATCTTCTCCCATTCTGGAGGCTGCCTTTTAGTTTTGTTGATTGTTTCCTTCGTTGTGAAAAACTAACCTTGATGAAGTCCCAATAGTCCATTTTGCCTTTGTTTCTCTTGCCTCTAGAAATGAGTCTAGTCAGAAGTTGCTGTGGCCTTGTTCACAGAGTTTGCTAACTCAATTCTCCTGGAGAATTTTGATGACTTCCTGTCTCATACTTAGGTCTTTCATTTATTTTGATTTTATTTTTGATACATATTTTTAAGATTTATTGAGATATAATTATCATATACAGTATACCCACTTATAATGCACAATTTAGTTATTTAAAAAATTTTAGGAGCTTGTAATCACCACCATAATCTTTTTCAAAATTTTTTATTACCCCTAAGAAAACCAAGTATATTTTAGTCATTATCCCAAAATTCCCTAATATCAATCCCTCTCAGCCACAGATAACTACTAATTTAATTTGTCTATAGAATTGCCTGTTATGGACATTTCATATAAATGGAATCATACTATTTATATATCTGTACATCTCTATATCTATCTACATCTATCTATTTATCTATCTAAATATTTATTTATCTATCTAATCTGGATTTTTCCACTTAGCATAATGGTTTTGAGATTTATCCAGGTTGTAAAATATATCAGCATTTCTTTCTGCTTTATTACTTAAAGAACATTTCACTGTTTGGATATACCACTTTTTTTTTTTTTAACCCATTTGTCAATTGATGAACATGTAGGTTTTTACCAGTTTTCAGCTATTATGTATAATGTTGCCATGAATAATCACATACAGGTTGTGTGAATATATATTTTCAGTTTTCTTGAATATGTACTAAGGAATGAAACTGCTGGACCATATAGTAAATCTATGTTCAATTTTCTGAGAAGCTGTCATATTTTTTTCCATTTTACATTCCCACCAGCAGTGTATGAGTGGTCTAATTTCTCTACATCCTTGTACACACTTCTTACTATCTGCCATTTTTCACTATAGTCATTCTAGAGACTATGAAATTATTTCCTTGTGGTTTTGATTTCCATTCTGTTGAAGTCTTGGGGCTTTAAATATTTCATGTGCTTTTTGGCCATTTCTGTACCTTCTTTGGAAAACTGTCTAATCAGATTTTTTCCCATTTATTGTGTTATTTGTCTTCTCCCTGCTGAAATAAGTCTTTTATCAGATATATGATTTGCCAATATTTTCTCCAACCAGATGGTTGTTGTGTATTCTATATTTTGATGAAGGCATCCTTTTAAGCAAAATAGTTTTTAATTTTATTAAAGTATAATTGATCAATATTTTTTCCTTAGGTACTTGTGATTTTGGTGAAATATTTAAGGACCTATTGCTGATGACAAAGATAAATATATATTTATCTATGTATTTTTCTAAGAATTTCACAGTTCTGTATTTTACATTTAGGTAATTGAAGCATTTTGAGCTTTGTATATGGTATGAGCTAGGGGTCCAACATCATATTTTGCACACAGATATTCAGTTGTCTTGACGTTATTGTTTGAGACTATTTCTTTACTATTACGTACTATTGCCACCCTTATCAAAAATAAATTGACTGTAAATGAGGGCTTATTCCTGGATTCTCACCATTATTCTGTTGGTTTACATGCCCACTTTATGTAAGTAGCACACAGTCTTGATTACTGTAGCTTTGCAGAAGATTTCAAAATTGGGAAATGTGAGTCCTCCAGATTTGCTCCTCTTTTGAAGATTGTTTGGCTATTCTGGGATCCTTGAATATTCATATGAATTTTAGGGTATATCATCAATTTCTGAAAAAAAAAGTTTGCTGGGAGTTTGATAGGGAGTGTGTTGAATCTGTAGATCAACTTGGGGTATAATTTTCTTAGTTTCTTGCCCATAATCCTAGAATGTCTTTCTTTCAAAGATATTTTGCAGTGTTTAGGGTATAAGTTTTATACTTCTTTTATTAAATATTGTTAAAGTATTTTATTTACTTTTATGTTATCATAAATGTAATTTTCTTATTTTAAATTTGTGTTGTTCATTACAGATATATAAAAAGTGTTTTTAGTATATTAACTGTGTATCCTACAACCTTTTATCAGTCAGCTCCAATAGTTTTTTTTTAAATAAATTGCTTATATTTTCTACATATAAGATCATGTGAATAGAGATAGTTGTGTCTCTTCCTTCCTAATATAGATGTCTTTGGTATTATTTTCTTTCTTATTGCTCTGGCTAGAAGCTATAGTACAATGTTGAATAGAAGTACAGAGAGCAGAAATCTTTATTTTGTCTTTATCTTATGGAGAAAACATTTAGCTTTCCAACTTAGGTATGATGTTAGCTGTTGGATTTTGGTGAATTACCTTTATCAGATTGAGGAAATCCTTTTCTATTCATAATTCTTGATTTTTTATATCAAGAAGAGAGTTTCAATTTGTCATTGTTCTCCTGTATCTACTGAAATAATCATGAGTTGTTTGACATGTATTCTATTGATGAAATATATTTCATTCATTGATTTTTGGATGACAAACCAACTTTGCACTCCAGGCATAGAGCCCACTTTGTCTTGGTATATAATCATTTTTTACATACTGCTGGACTTGGTTACTAATTTGCTGAGGATTTTTGATCTGTATTAATAAGAAATACTGGTCTTTAGTTTTCTTCTGATTTTTGTTTGTTTGTTTCTCTTGGGTTTTTTCTTTTGGTTTGGTTTGGGGGTCCTTCCTTCCCTCCTTCATTCCTTCATTCCTTTCTATCAGTGTAGCACAGGATCCATTTAATGAATTAGAAAGTATATTTTCATTTCTATTCATTATTTTTTGTAAAAATTTGCAAAGAATTGCTATTAGCTCTACTTTTTTTTTTTTTTTAAGATTTTATTTATTTATTTGACAGACAGAGATCACAAGTAGGCAGAGAGGCAGGCAGAGAGAGGAAGAGGAAGCAGGCTCCTCACTGAGCAGAGAGCCCAATGCAGGGCTCGATCCCAGGACCCTGGGATCAGACCTGAGCTGCAGGAAGAGGCTTTAACCCACTGAGCCACCCAGGTGCCCTTATTAGCTCTTCTTAAAATGTTTGGTAAAATTCACCAGTGAAGATATCTGGGCACAGGTTTTTCTTGAGAACCTAGCTTTATGATTTCACTATTTGACCATCTCTGTAGATGGATACTAGAAATATATTCTTAGTGGGGTGAGGCAAAATAGAGAATCAAGATTGTTAGTCTTTATTTGTCTATTTATTTATTAGTGCACTTAAATTAATTAATTTTGTGCCTCCCTTATAGGAAAACAGTTCTTTGAATTCTGTGCCAGTTTTTATGTTTAATTGTAGCTAATGACTAAAGTTATAGAACTGAAGCTAAAAAGTCTCTATATCTGTATGTGTCTGTGTCTTGTGTCTATAAACAACATGGTCCTATCCTCCTGGAGAGTAAATATTTTATTTTCTTTCTTAAGAAGCATATAAAAATTTGATTATAACATCCCTTATATACGAACCTACTCTGTTTCAATTGTTCTATAGTACTCTGTAAGTCATACTTAAATCTCCTATTTCCCAAACTCACTAAATACAAGAAAATATAATTTCTAATTTTTTAAATGTGCTAGACTTTTGATGAAAAGTCTTATTTACAAAAGCATTTAGATCATTAACAACATGTTTACATAATTGAAGTAGATGTCACATTATCCTATAACTAGAAAGACTAGAGGATATCATCCAATAAAAGAATCCTTTCTACAGCATCCTAAGAGATGGAAAATAAGAGACTATACTAAGTATTTTGAACTTCTGATAAGTTAAAGAATAGTATTTTGGTGCAAATTTCTGATGCCTGTGTTGAAATTGCTGAGACAATTTCAGGCCATACCAGTAGAATACAGTTAATGCTGCATTTACACTCTATTTTCAGTAGATAAGTGAGCAAATCCTTTTTTAATATCTTCTTAATCTATCTGTAATCATTGATGTAGTCAAGTCTGCTTTTGAAAATTGAAATAAAACGTTTTTTAAATGGTATCTGATTCTCACAAATCTCCCCACCTCAATTCAGAAACCCATATAAATCTATTTAATTTTTGTAGCAATATAATTATTTGCTTACAGTCAATAAGAAAACTGTTCTTGCTGCCAGGATATAATTAAAGAAAGCAATTGTGCAATCAAGGCCCTAGCTGTGGTGCCACGTTTGTGGATAATTCTTATTTGAGCAGGTGTGTCACGCTATTAAGATACAAAGGTTGACTTTATTTAGATTGTGCCAGCAGTTAGAGAAACTTGCTGGGGAAAGAGGAAGGCATGGGACCTACCTTCCAGGACTGCGATCTCCCAGTAAAGTGAGCAAGGTCAACCTCCTGTCATGCCAGGAACCTCAGCAAATCTGGGGAGTCTCAAGAACAAATGACTTTACCCTCATTTATATATACTGTAGATAAAACTGAAAATTTTTTAAAATTTGAGGAAATTTTATTAGCTTGATTTCTTAGTCACAGTATAGCAAATGATAGAAGCTCTTAAAGTCCAATCTAAAATTTCCTTTTTTTAAAATTAACATATAATATATTATTTATTTCAGCAGTACAGGTCTGCAATTCATCAGTCTTACACTATGCATAGCACTCACCATAGCACATACCCTCCCCAATGTCCATCGTCCCACCACCCCATCCTTTCCACCTCCATCCCCTCCAGCAACCCTCAGTTTGTTTCCCAAGATTAAGAATCTCTTATGGTTTGTCTCCCTCCCTGGTTTCAACTTTTTTCATTTTTCCCTCCTTTCCCCTATGATCCTCTGTCTTGCTTCTCAAATTCCTCATACAGTGAGGAATCTCATTCAGTGAGATCATATGATAATTGTCTTTCTCTGATTGCCTTATTTTGCTTAGCATAATACCCTGTAGTTCCAGCCACATCATTGTAAATGGCAAGATTCTGGGGGTTTTGATGGCTGCATAGTATTCCATTCTGTGTGTGTGTGTGTGTGTGTGTGCGTGTGTTTGTGTAAAACATCTTCTTTATCCATTCATCTGTTGATGGACATCTAGGCTCTTTCCATAGTTTGGCTATTGTGGACATTGCTGCTATAAACATTGAGGGGCGCGTGCCCCTTCAGATCACTACACTTATATCTTTAGGGTAAATACCCAGTGTGATTGCTGAGTCATAGGGTAGCTCTATTTTCAACTTTTTGAGGAACCTCCATACTGTTTTACAGAGTGGCTGTACCAGCTTGCATTCCCACCAACAGTGTAGGAGGGCTCCCCTTTCTCCACATCCTTGCCAACACCTGTCATTTTCTGACTTGTTAATTTTAGCCATTCTGACTGGTGTAAGGTGGTATCTCACTGTGGTTTTGATTTGTATTTCCCTGATGCCAAGGGATGTGGAGCACTTTTTCATGTGTCTGTTGGCCATTTGGATGTCCTCTTTACAGAAATGTCTGCTCATGTCTTCTGCCCATTTCTTGATTGGATTATTTGTTCCCTGGGTGTTGAGTTTGGTAAATTCTTTATAGATTTTGGATACTAGCCCTTTATCTGATATGTCATTTGCAAATATCTTCTCCCATTCTGTTGGTTGTCTTCCGGTTTTGTTGAATGTGTCCTTTGCTGTGCAAAAGCTTTTGATCTTGATGAAATCCTAATAGTTCATTTTGCAATCTAAAATTTCTTATGAAAACTTCTATATTAAATTTAATTCTAAGGCCTTGATAGTTACCCAGTAGTATTGTGCAGTTAATGATTTGAAAAGTAAACCAAGAAGATATACCCAGTTATTCAACTCCTGGTGTGCTCATGGAAATAATCTAATCAAAAGTAAAGAAACTTGTCATTCTGTGATTAATAATATCTATGGGGACCATTTATGATAACAAAGGGAGAGAATATACAGAAAATTCATTGAAGATGTGGAAATGTAGGAAGAGGTATATTGGATGTCTTTTCACTGGAGTCCTGGACATTGTAAACAGTGTTATATGGTTTTATGTGGTAGATATAAAATTAAATAAAATAAAAAATCCAGTTATTCAGACACTATCTACATTGTTAAAGCTTTCTAGCCACATACGGCTGGTAGTTACTGTATTGGAGAGGCCAGGTATAAAACATTCCCATTATTGTAACAAGCTCTCTTGGGCAGTGTTGGTGCAGGAAATTCTTAGGGGATTTTCTGATTCAATAGGGATTTGTAACTTTGATAGTACTTCTATTCTCATTCTATTTCTATTGACTCAGATACATTATGAATGTGTGCTCTGATGTCTGGTATGCCACCAGCTAATGTCACTTTTGAGGTATTTCTGAACTAACCAGCAGCCCTATTCCTGTACTAGTCTATTAACCATGAAAAACTTTTAGTGCTAACTTCTATTTGGGTTAAGTTTTCTTGCATGTGCCCTTAACTCTTTCTAAAACATTCTAGGTATTCTTCCTACCCTACTGTTTGTACTAATTTCTACACAAGTTTTCCTGAAAAGTTTATCTGACAATCTAGGTTTGGTTTGCTTTCGATATTTTATTTTAGTTATCTTTTACATCTTGCAAATCTCCAGTTTGACAGTATACTGCACAAGGATTTAAATTCTGTATAGTGTTCAATTCATTGCCTAACTCATTGTGTGGCATCTAGTAAGTATGTGGAAATCATTCTAAAAATAATTGCTATTATACTTTATAACTGTACAAATCTATCTGAGCAATTATAATGTTTAATTCATTTATTGAGTCTTCTATTTTTTCCAGGAAAAGTGAGTTCCTCCATGTCATAATCAATTCTATTCCCAGTCCTGGTTCTGAGCCTGCTATGTAAAATGTGCTTGGTGTGTATTTGGCGAATACATGAGGAACGGATGAATGCCATTGACAGCATTATTGTTTTCTAGTTTTCTGGTTAAAATCCCAATAGATGGAATATAAATATCAACTCCATAATTTAGTAATTGTTTTAGCTTGGAGAAATTATTTCCTTTCTTCATAACACAGTCACCACAAAAATGAGTATGAATTAGTAAAGTAAATTACTATTATGAAGATAAAATGTGATCATGTACTAAGTGTTTAAGACAGTATTTGGTACTTAACTAGTGCTCATTAATTGTAAAATAGTATTAGAGAAGTCAAATATTTTAAAAACAATATTAAAAATAAAGAAAAAATAGCTAACATTTAATAACAGAAAAAAGTATTCTCAATCTATGAACAGAAAACATCTTTGATTCTTTCTGAACTCTCTGCTAACTTGTATGACACTTGACTAACTGATTCTTCCTTACACAGGTTAAATATTTCCTTAGTACAGAAAACAATCTCATTAAAATTAACAATGTATGAAGTTTAAAAGACATGTACCTCGCAATTAAATGACAAATGATATTGAAAATTAGATTCTTTCTATATATTCAGTGTGTTACTCTCATGCTGAAACTATCAGATAAATAAGACTGAAAGTATTCTCAATAAGATTTAGAAATGAGGACGTCCATTCATAGAAGAAAAGGTATATGTTTAAATTTCAATGAGTTAAAGAAAATCTATGGCAATTTGAAGAAAATCAACTCAATATTTTCACTTAATGAATTGAAAATAGTTTCGAATAAGCCCAACTGACAAAGACGTGCTTTACCAATTAGTAAGCACATTACAGGTAAAAATGACTATTCAGCACAGTTTTGAATGTGGCCTGAAGCAAATGTTAGGATCATAGTTTAAAATGGAGCAATAAGTGGTGTATAGTTGGAACACTTACATAACGACTCTGATTATAATCACCCCTCTAAATCTAATCACATTTGAAAACTTTCCTAATGAATAGATGGGGGGAATTAGAAAAATTAAAAATGGAAATGCACAGCCTATTTTAAAAACAATTTTCTTAGTTCTTTATAGTCCCCAAATTGATGCTTTACAATTTTTGACTATTAGATGGCTTTGAGCTCTTCATTCATGAGTGAGGCACTTTTTATAAATTTAGAAAGTCAGTTATTACAATATTATGCAGATAACTTCTCTAACTCTCACAATGCAAGTGGAATACATTTACTTTTAGGAGGCATGATGTTACAGACAGATACAAAATTTGGAGGTAGAAAGTCTGAAGATTAAATCTCAGTTTTCAAATTTCCTAGGGCAAGATCTTGGGTGAATCTATTATTATTTATGAATTTATCATTGTTGATAGTCTCAATTTTCCTTGCATAACATTGACATGATATTTTTAGTTTTCGTGGTAAGATTTAAAGCCAGACACATGTACAAATTCCAGTCCCTAAAAATAATAGGTAGGTATTTTCTTCTATCACAAAAGACTGAATAATAAATAACCATTGCAGAGAATGCGGTTAGATATAATTGAGTACATGGCATAGGCATAAGACACTTTAAACATTTTTCAGACTGTGTAGTGCATTTACATTTATTATAAATAAGTATAAGTTAAAGTCCACCATTTTGCTATTTACTTTCTGTTTTCCCTAAATTTTTTCTGTTCCTCTGTTCTTCCCTTTCTCCCTTCTTTTGGGCTAATTATGTTTTTTACTGTTGCATATCATTCCCACCATCAACTTTTTAGATATTTTCCCTTCTGTCAAATTTTAGTCGTTTCTCTAAACAAGTTTATGATATGCATCTTTGACTTACAAGAGTATCCTGCCAGACAGTAAATGATTTCACAAACAATATAAGAAACATGCACACTTAAAAGCTAAAAAACACAGGGAGTTTAGAAATAAAAGTCTGGGAAAGATACCCTATGTATACTTTGCATAGTTACTCTGAAACTCATGTTCACTACCTCCAGTATGTGGGATATTTGCACATCTGCTTCTGCTGCCTGTGATTCTCTTGATTATGGGTCACATTTTCTTGCTTCTTTTTATGTTTTATATTTTTAAATTATATTTTGGACATTGGCTACATAGGCAGAGTAGAGTTGTAAGTGTATTTACTTACCCTCTGTCAGGATGTGGTAAGAGGGATCAGTGACCATCATTTCTCTCATTCAGCTAGGTCTGCTGTGGTACCTTAAATTAGATTCAGTTCATCCCAGCCTCCAATAGTTTGAAGACAGGATCAGGACTTGGCATCAGCCGAATAACCAGCAATCCAAAGGTCGCTTTTTGTGTTACAGCATGCCACCAGGTTCCAAATAAGAGCTTACTGCATGGCTTTACCACTAGATATAACTTTCTGTCTCCCTTGCCCCAGCCTTCAGCAGACTCCTCTGGAATGTGAGAACATCACATCTGGTCACATGCAGCTGTAAACCCGTTTATGAAAAAAACCAGCTGGTTCCTTTTACCTCCACCTGTGGAGATTTCACTCCCTCATCCATCAATCCTCCAGTAATGAAATCCACCTTTTGGATACTCTTCTCCTAGGAAGAGCTCATTTATTTGGGACTTCAGCTCCTTTGCTTTATGTCTTTAACCAACCGCTATAGCTATGGTGGAGGAGTAGCTATAGTCCTCCCACTTCACTTTTGAAAATATCTAAAATTAGAGGGAAAAAAAGCGTAGAGTTTAGAATATTGAAATATTCTCATCATATTTTACAACAATGTTTATTGCCAAATTAGTATCTGCCCATAGTGTAAAATGATATGATTATAAGATATCACTAAGGAATGTCTGCATTTCTCAGTTTTTTACCTCCTGGTCACTCTAGATTCTCAGCCCTGTTCCCCACAGGTAGTGACTTTCTCATCTTTCAGTTGCTTTTATGAACCGTGCTTTTGTAGTCATGTCAAATCTTTACCTACATGAACAATGTCAAACAAGTTCTCAGTATGTTTCAGTGGTTTTATCTCAATTTTAGCTCTGTGATCCTTTAGAGTTAATATTTTTTATATGGTGTGAAGTATAATCCTAATTTTCTTTTGTTTGGTTTTGCACCTGGTTATATCATTGTCCCCAAACCATTTGTTGTAAATACTAACCTTTCCCCCATTGAACTGTCTGGGCAATATTATTTAGGAAATGTTTGATTTGTATAAATTGATCCTATATTCTTTGACTTTCTAAGCCAGCTTATTAGTTCTAATGGTATGATTTAATTTGTGCATAGACTTATACTGTTTTCTACCTACAAGCTCATGACTTCTGAAAATAGATTTTTACTTTTAATTTTTCTTGCTAATCTGTATACCTTTAAATTTGTGTCTTACCTAATTTCACTCCATACAATTTGAATCGGAAAAATGACAACAGAGATTATTTATCATGTCTCTAATTTTATTATATTTTTATTTATTTATTTATTTATTGACAGACAGAGATCACAAGTAGGCAGAGAGGCAAGCAGAGAGAGAGGAAGGGAAGCAGGCTCTCTGCTCAGCAATGTGGGGCTCGATCCCAGGACTCTGGGATCACGACCTGAGCTGAAGGCAGAGCCTTTAATTCACTGAGCCACCCAGGCACCCCAATGTCTCTAATTTTTTAAGAAGATTACTATTTTGGCCACTTACTATGATATTAGCTGTTGGATTATTTTGTAGATACCCTTTAATAAGTTAAGGATGTTCCTTTGTATTTCTAGTTTTTGTGTGTTTTTACAAGTAGTAGATATTGGATTTTGTCAAATGATTTTTCTACATCTATTAAGATAATCATTTGGTTTGGCCTTTAATTTACTAATATTGTGCATATGGTCTATCCTAAAAAGTATCCTATATGAACTTAAAAATAATATACTTTTAGCTTTGGAGTAGAATATTTTATAAATGTCAGTAAGGCAAAGTTGATTGGTAATGTTTTCCAACTCTTTAATACCTTGACTGATTTTGTGCCTCCTTATATCAATTACCAATAGCAGAATGTCAAAGTCTCTAATACCAATGGTGGACTTTTTTTTTTTTTTCTTACTTTCATTTCTCTCAATTTTCACATCAGTTATTTTGGGATTCCATTGTTAGGTGCATAAGCATTTGTAATTTTTACATCTACTTGATGCATTAACTCCTTTGACATTATGAAAAGTACTATAATAGTCTATTGGCGTGTCTCATCTTAAAATATTTTGTTTGAAATTAATACATGTGCCTTAGTCTCTAATACTTAACATAGGGTTAATATGGCATTTTCTATCCTTTAAATTTTTCACTTGTCTGTGTCTTTGAATTTAAGTGTGTCTCTCTCTTTTTCTTTTTTTTAAGATTTCATTGATTTCTTTAAGAGAGAGAGAGAGAGATTGAGAGAGCACAAGCAGGGGGAGAGGCAGAGCAAGAGGGAGAAGGAGATTCCTCACCGAGCAGTGCTTGCCTGCCAGACTGACGGCTTGATCCCAGGACCCTCAGATCATGACCTGAGCCCAAAGCAGCTGCTTACCTGACTGAGCCACCCAGGTGCCCCTGTACCTTACTTTTCAATTTAGTCTTATAATTTATGTCCTTCAGTTGAAGTGTTTACCCCATTCACATTTACTACAATTACTGATATTGTATTTAAATCTGCCATTTGTCTTCTTATTTTCCATATTTCTCATATCTGTTTTTCTTGCTCTTCTTTTTTTTTTTAAGTTCTGGCTTTACATTAAAAAAATTTTTAAGGGCTCCCGGGTGGTTCAGTCAGTTAAGCCTCTGCCTTTGGCTCAGGTCATGATCCCTGGGTCCTGGGATTGAGTCCTCTGTATGTCACTCCCCATGCTTGTGCTCGTGCTCTCTCTCTATATATATCTATATATGCCAAATAAATAAATAAAATCTCAAAAAATATAGATAGATATTTATGTATGTATATATTATAACATATAATATGTTCTATACAATAAAATATATAATATATAAAATATATAACACATATATTTTATATTTTAGTGTACTATTTATCCTTTAACTTATCCCAATACCCTTTGGGTTAATGCTGACTTCCAGCCAAATATCAAATGTAGCAGTTTTGTTCCAATATAGCTTCATTCTCTCCACCTCTATTTGTTACTATCATCTGTATTACTTGTCTCTGTGTTTCTCTTTCTCATATCCATAAAAAACTTCAACACTGTTTTAATTGTTGTTTTATGCAATTTTTGTATTTTAAAGAAATTAATAGAAGAAAGGAGAACATTTATGAAGTCTTTCACATAATTATATCTGCTGCTCTTTAGTTCTTTCTTGCCTTTAAATTACTCCCAGGTATTTTTTTTTTTTTAACTGAAGGACCGTTTTTTGTATTTCTTGTAGGATAGGTATCCTATGAATGAATTAACAGTTTGTGTTTATCTGCAAACATCTCCTTTCACCTTCATTTTTGAAAGATATCTTCAATGGACATAGAATTCTTGGTAGAGAGATTTTTCTTTTTCTTTTAGGGTTTTGGAAATGCTATTCTACTGTCTACCGGCATCCAGTGTTTTTGATGAAAAGTAAGGTATTAAATGTATGATTCCCATGTATGGAGGATTCTCTTATTTTTTAAATTTCTTCCTCCTCTCTGTTTTTAAAATTTTCTCTTTGGATGTCAGCAATTTATATGTCTAAATGTTGACCTGTTAGTATTGATCCTATTTGAGGTTTTTTGGTTTTTGTTTTTTGTTTGTTGCTTTTAGCTTCTTCAATCTAAGGATTAGAACTTTTTCATCAAATCTAAGAACATTTTTACCATTTTTTCAATTTAGTTTTTGTTCCTTTCTCTCTCTCCTCTCCAACGGCTACTTCTATTACATGTATGTAGATTCTTTTGACATTGTTCCATAGGTCTTTCATGTTCTGTTAATTTTTCTTCAATCTTTTTTTTTCTCTTCCCTGTTATTCATATTGGATAATTTTTATTGTATTGTCTTTAAATTCACTATTATCTTTCCTTACCATTTCAAATCTTCTGTAGAAAGTACATTTCTTAAATTTTAGTAATTTTATTTCAGTTCCCATGATTTTCAATTTTAGAATTTACATTTTGTTCTTTTTATAATTTATATTTCTCTATGAGTATTTCCCTCTTATTGAGATGTTGGATTTATTTTTCCTTACATCCTTAGTTATATTTAACTCCTTGAATATATTAATACTAACTATTTTGCAAGGTTTTTTTTTTCCCCCTGCTAAATCCAATATCTGTTCCATTTAGAGCGAGCTTTAATTTGCTTTTTATTTCTTGAGTATGTATCACTTTTTCCTACATATTTACATATCCCCTATTTCTGCTCAGAACTGGGAACTTTAGAATGCTTCGTCCAGCACTTTAGGTTCAACTTTTTCTTCTGTGGGTTACTTTTTTTTTTTTTTTTAATTTATTGTGCCTGGATTAAAACTCTGGACTCTGTTTCCCCCATGTTGTGTATTGACTATCTGCTTTTTTATGCAGATAGTCAATATGTTTGTTTTATTTTGTTTTGTCTCTATGTTGGCTTTCTAGGAGTCATCTTCACGCCAGGTAGTCTTAGTGAATATCTACTAAGGTTTAGAACGAGTCTGCAAGGTTTCCACCTTCTCTCGATTCTTTTAGAAGCGGGTTGAGAAACACACTTAACCTGCAGCCAGTTCTCCGATATAGCTTGACTTTACGGTCAGGTTTTGTTGTCTCCCCGGTGCAAAGGCAGCTTTCCCCAGGCGTATGTGGAGACCTCTTCTCACCCTTTGAAGACGCTCTCATGTGTAAGATCTCTCCAATGAACGAATTTCTGGCCGTCTGCTACTCACCTTAATCGGGAACTCCATCTCAGGCTAGGGTTGTGTTTCCCACGTTTCCTACCATATTGGATTCTATTCTGAACGATGTTGCTGGGGATAAGCTTGTCCTTTGTCGTAAGTTCCATCAGCCACCGCCAGGAAGAGCGCCGCTGGTGTTCCGGCCTTCTCCACTCTGGTAAGATTATCGTTTTCAGCTCTTGGGTCAGGGTGTGGGAAGGTGGAGCAGGCCCAGACAAGAAGGTTGAAGACATCTGCTGTTCTTAACCAAAAATGGATATTTTTCCATTAACAGTTACACATAAATTTGTTGTTTTTAAAGTACTAAAATGTGTTTTTTCAGAACTTTTCCAACTTCTGTGCTTGCTTTTGAGAAGACAGTTTTGACCTCTTTACTTGTCTTAACTGAATTCCTTCATTGCATTTGCACACATTTACTTATCATGTTTATGTGCCTGACACCAGTACCATAGGGATGTGAGCACAAGTCCCACGTGTGGTTCTCTCCCATGTTGCTATTTTTTTTAAGTGTCAGATATGTAGGGTACAGTTATGCACTTGGAATAAATACTGTGACTTTTAAATGAAAATGGACACATTTATTTCTTAATTGGAGTAAATATTTGCTCTTTGATTAAGATATTATGAAATTTGGGGGGATGCCTGGGTGGCTAAGTCATTAAGTGTCTGCCTTCAACTCAGGTCATGATCCCAGAGTCCTGGAATCGAGCCCTGCGTTGAGCTCCCTGCTCAGCAGAAAGATTGCTTCTCCCTCTCCCACTCCCCCTGCTTGTATTTCCTCTTTCACAGTCTCTCTCTCTCTGTGTCAAATAAATAAAATCTTTTAAAAAAGATACTATGAAATTTTCTTTATAATGAAATATATTGAATGTATAAAATAAACCATGAATAAAAGTTTCTTCTTTAAAGGGTTTTAGAGATGATATAAATAACTAGTCTTTATCTGAATATTTGGTGAATAAGTAAAGTAAAACCTATAGTCATAGAACCAAGTGTTCTGGTACATAGAGATAATTAATTGAACTCTCATAAGTTTCCATGATTCCTACATTTCCTTCCAGTCTTTTGTTTTTGTCAAAATATGAAATACTTTTCTTCTTAAACACTTAAAATAAGGAAAATAATCAATTATTTAATAAAGAATCCTTGAATACTATAACTTTTTACTTTTTTTTCAAGAAAATTTTCCTAAAATCTCATTTATAAGGAGTACAGTAATAAAATAGCAGGGTATGCTAGAGAAAATGTCTTCCTTGTTTTTTTTTATAGTTTTTTCCAGATCAAATAATCTTAACATTGATTATTTATTTAAATAATTATTTAAATTAAAAATTGAATGAATAATAACAAATCAATTATAGGTTCAAAGTTGATGCCTATAGTAAAGCATTACTTCTTGATGACTACTTCTGAGTTTGTGCAGTCAAATGCTCTACCCCTGAGCTATACCTCCTACTTCTGAGTTTGTAAGTAAATATTTGTGTGTGTCTCTATATGTATAGCCACTTATCATTAAAAATGCACTTTAATAATTTAAGAATTATCATTAATAAGGTATATATTTTGATGACAATACATATAGTTATCTTTGATGCATTTAAAATTGCTTAACAAATCAGCAAAATTGTGCAAATCCATTATGGAGAATGGCAATATTCAATCAATTAGGGTTATGTAAGTGTGTTAATATATATGCTCAAATTAACTTCAAATTACATAGACCCTGTCTATCTGTCTGACTCTAGTGTGAATATTTTCAGAATTACTTAAATGTCACCTTAAAAGAAAGAAATCTGGTAACTGTCATGTGAATGGAGTCACCATGGAAACATTAGCATTTATGTTGTTCAGTAGAACTGTCTAAATTGTGGCCTGGCAACTTGTGAAAAAGATTCCAGGGGGACAAAAACATATGTTTTCTTATATATCAGGAAATTTAGGTTTGTTTTGCTATAGTACCAACAAGAAATAAGAAAACATACAACAAAGAGTCCTACTGTCTGTCTAGACAGACAGTCATAGTAGGATTTTATATCTATATTGCAATTACAACGCAAAACTCCCTGGCACGATGACTGGTGGAGGGTTCTTCACTGTTTTATATAAATCCACACTACAATGATTAGAAAAAGGGTGTCTAATTAGAAAAGAAAGCATTGCTTTCAGCTTTCATTTTCAAATGAGATTTACACTTAGAATGGCTCATTAATTTTAAATACAGTGCCACCATTTACTTACCTGAATTAGTCAATAATAACTATCAAGAATGTTAAACAATCAAAAATTACACTAGCCCTAAATTGTAAAGGATATCTCAGTTCTCTCAAGAGACACTTCATCATTTTGTATATATTACGTAAACTAAAATAACCATGTGAAACATGCTGGAATTGTTTTATCCAACCTCCACATTTTATAGAAACTAAAAAAAAAACAAACAACAAACTATATTTCACCAACTCCGTTGTTGATAAGGTTTGGGATATGAATTATTATTTACCAATTAGATGTCCTTACTGATTTAGAAGGGAGAACATTCTAGAATGTTAGCAAGTGTCATTGTTTACTAAACTCATGAAATTTCATCAGCAGTTTCTAATGTTCATTCTAGGTAAGATTCACATCCTGGATCTTGTGAAATAGTGTCTATAGAGATGACTTTCATATAACTCAGGAGGTGCAGGATTGTAGCTTTGGATGAACCTTCTCCAGCCTCTTAGTGTTCAGAGGCTACACTGACATAAAATTCTGAGAAATAGCTCCATATAGTTCTGAGAATCATTCTAAGGTATGTGGACTAGAGAATGATTTTCCAACTTCCAATTAATTTTATAAGCTCCATACTCTCTGCATTAAATTTCTTTCGGATAGAGTCACCTATAGGAGATTTTATATCCTCTTCCAAATTCAGATTGACAGTATCTATTTATAAAATATTAATTTAACTATACCTTAATGAAAATGCAAAATATAAAAATAAACTATCCTTAGAGTTGATAGCTTGAAGGTAATATTGATTTCAAAAATTAATGTTTTTCTCTTGGAACAGACTCTTTTACTTAAACTCTCATGTAAGGATAAATTTCAATAGCCTTTATTTCCCAGTGAAAACACTTCATACTGCAGATGTAGGCATTTTCATATACTTACCACCAGGAAGAAATCTTTAGAGTCGAAAAATAGCAACTAGGTAAACTTTTGAATCACACCGACAGTGTCCTCAGAGGAGAATACTATACAACAAATGCATTTTAACCATGTCCCTGTATTACTTATATCATGATGTTTAGGAGAAAACAGAATTAAAATTTTAATTCTAAATGTCTATCAGTTCATCTACTATTAATCCTTTCTTGTCACTCAGTAACCGATTAAAGTTTGTTCATTTGTACATAAGTATGTAATCTAATTAGTATGTTGATTTTGAAAATTATATCTAATAAAGATGTAAGCTTTGACAGAAAAAACTATAAAAATTTCTGTTCTTTAGTTGATTATCTGTAAGCACTGGGTATAAAATTTTGTTCTCTAGTATTATTATAAACTCAAGTCTCCATATTTTTAAAAGCTTTATCTATTTATTTATTTGAGAGCAAGCAAGTACACAGATGCATGAGAGAGAGGGAGAAAGAGAAAGCATGCACGAGCTTTTTTCTACGATATGGTCTTTAACATTTATTGTTAATATATCTTACCACCCAGAAGATGACTATCTCCCTTTGGGTGACTTACAGGGTTTCCCTCATTTTCCACCTCAAACTACATAATATTAGAATTTTAGGTTCAAATTTATTTACAAATTATATCTACTACTTAATTTCTGGAGGCCTTCCCAAATAACATGTCAATGACATAAGCAGGAATTTGTTCTATAAGAGCAACTGCACCACTGTAGTTTTCTGTTTAGTCTATATCACTAAAACTGGATAGCAGAATTTTTTTACAAAGGAAAGAAAATAAAGAGTGACACGGTGGATTAGGACAACATGGTTGGTGAATGGGATATATGCTAGATTTTATCTTTTGAGCAATAACATGATGACATCTTGCATCACTAATGTTCTCATGTAAACTTTTTCAATGACGCAGCTTCCTTTTAGAAAGTGAATTGATATATTGTGTTTTCTTAGAAATTTTGAACATTATACAAGTGGGTAGTATATTTTGAAAAAATCTGATAATGTGTTTAGGTTAATTACTTTCATCTACCTTGAGAGTCAAGCTAAATAAAATTAAATTCTAGTAACCTACTATTATTGTCATAACATAGCATGCATATTAGTATTTATGTGAATCATTTTGTTTATAATTTATAAATTTGGCTTATTTTTATATCATTCATCATGGCATTGATATAGTCACAGATACATGGATAAATATATTTGTATATCATATAATATTTATTTTCTATAACACCTAAAATATGAGAGTAGAATTATCTTTTTTAAATAGCATACTTCATACAAATTTCATTGTAGCCTCACCCCATAAATACACAATGAATGAATAAATAAATTATAGATGTCTGTGTCTTCTATATATGAGATTTTTTTTTCTAAGTTCTATGGCTCTAATATAGGCAAAATAGATGGTTCCTGTTCCCACAAACTTAAATCAACTAAGGTATATTTTCTATTAAGGTAGAAATCCTTTTTTTGGTAATTCCCGTGATAAATTGGAAAGTACAAAATGATATTTGATACTGATGCTTCTGGGCAAAAAAAAAAAATGGAGTAAAGTGGATCAAATAAACAAAAATAAGAAAAAAATCAATATATTATACAAGAGATAAGGACAGAGTAATCACTCAGAAATGGGAAATTAACATAGCAAGTCCACTATTATTTGTCCCTATAGTCTTGGTGGAGTTTGTAAACTAGCAAAAGAAACTAAAACTGCCTGAATTGAGGAGAACAAACTGACAGACTGAGAAGAAAAGTCAGGTAGAATTCACAAAACAAAGTACTAGAGAGGAGAAAGCTACCAAGAGAGATACATTCTGAGAATTGTATAAAGTCCTTCACAAGTATTGCAGAGTGCTGACTAGTATGTTCACGCAGAAAATAGCTCAAGCTGTGAAACAATCATCTGACAGGATTAGAAGGGTCATCTCATGTCTTATCCAAGCATGAGCTAGAGCTTGTTCCCACCAAGCAGACAAGTTACGCTCAGAATTCAGGGACCACTGGATCTGGTACTCAGAAGGTCTTGCCTCAGTAGTGGGGAGTAATTTGCCCTAAGATAAATGCTGCACTACTCTAATAAGATTTCTTAAAGCACCCCAGTAGGATCAAAATCCTTTTATTTATTTAACTGAATTCAAGAAAAAACTCAAGAAGGGGTAGATAGGATTAATAAATAGGTAGATAGGAATACGAAAATATATAATACCCAATAGTGCAAAATTCACAATGTCTATCATCTGATCAAAGATTGCCAGGCATGCAAAATCCAGAAAAATATAACTTATAATTAGGGAGGAAAAAAATTAACCAATCAAAACTGACACAATATTTACATAGATCTTCAAATACCCGGAATAGTAAATGTAAACAGTTATCATAATAGTATTCTTAATTTCCAAAAAATAAACAAACATATGCAACATATAAAACAGAGTCAAACTGGAATTCTTAGAGATGAAAGCTATAATGTATGTGATTAATAATACACCGGTCAAGATTAACAGCTGAATGTATATTGTGGACAAAAAGACAAGTGAACTTGAAAGCATAGCAATGAAAAAAGAAAAGAAAGGACAAAAAGTAACTTACAAAATAGAGTCAAGTTAACTATGAGAAAATTTCAAGATATATAATATATGTGCAAATAGAGTCCCTGAAGGAAATGATAGACTGGAGAGGATGTCATAAAACTTTTTGAGAAATTAATGGCAATTTTTTTAATTTGATGAAAACATTAACAAGCAGATACAAAACGTTCAACATTCCCAAGCACAAAAGGCCTGAAGAAAACTAAACAAAATCATATCATAACCATACTTCTCAAAAGCTGTGAAAAAGAGAAAATATTTAAAGTAGGGACAAATAAATAAAGTAGGGACAAAAGACATGTTACCTAGAGAACAAAGAGAAAAATTACAGATTTCCTATTGGAAAGAACACAAGTGAGAGGAGAGTGGAACAATATATTTAAGATCAAGAAACAAATCTATCAACCCAGAATTCTGGGTCTTAAAAAGAAGAGCTATATATCAAAACAAAAACAAAACAAAATAAAACAAAAAAAACAACATTTGTATACAAAAAATGAAATGTAATCATAAAATATACTCAATTCAAAAATTTCAAAATACACTTTATTCAAATCAGAAAATCACAGAAAGGGAACAAATAGGACAGATGGAACAAATAGAAAAAAATGGTAAAATGGTATACTTAAATCTAACCATACAAATAATCACTTTAAATATAAATGGTGTTAACATCCTCATTTAAAAAACAGATATGATTAGATCGGGAGGCAATGACGGTGGGCAAGAGGAGTAGACCTAATTATGTACTGCCTATGGAAACACACCTTGAATATAAAGACATAATAGATTAAATTTTTAAAATGGGAAAGGTATACCATATTGATACTTGCTAAATAAAGCTGAGTGTCATATCACCACCATTCAAAGTAGATTTCAGAACAAACACTATTGTCAGAGATAAAGAAGATATTTCATAGTGATCAAGGGATCAAATTCAAAGGGAAATAATAAACCTAAATATTTATACACCTAACCACATATCTGCAAGAAGAAATGGGCAAATCCACATTTATAGATAAAGATTTCAAAACCTTTCTTTCAAAAAAGTATACAGGAGTCCACAACAGTTATCATTAGGATGTTTTATATACCTCTTTGAAAAAGCAAAATTTCTGCTACTAGTGCACAAAACTAGTAGACAAAAAGTTTAGCAAGGAGACAGAAGTACTGAGCATGACATCCCGAACCAATTTCAGTACCGACTGAAATTTGTAGGCTACACTATGAGGGCAGCATTACTCTGGTACAAAAATCAGACAAAAATATTATAGGAAAACAAAATGACAGATCATTTACTGACAGAACATAGATGTAAATATTATACACAACAAATTATAAACATTATGTACAACAAACTGTAATGAATATGTGTCACATTGAACAGTATGAAATACTCCAGAGAGAAATGAAAGACAGATAAATGGAGAGATATACCTTGTTCCTGTGCTGAAAGACTTAAAATTGTTAAAATACCAATTCCTTCCAAATCGTTCTTCAGCAGAGGTCTGTGCACCTATCTGCGTAAATCCGAATCGTAAATATTCTGGGCTTTGCAAATCACAAGAGTCTCTATCACAATTCAGCTTGTTCCTCTAAAGCAAGAAAATAGCCGTACACAGTATGTCAATAAATCCCATGGCAGTGCTTCAGTGAAACTTTATAAAAACACTTCCAGCGGGCATTTTTGATGAAATTGACAAGTTAATTCTACAATAAACTTGAACAAGCAAAGAGCTTAGAAGAGCCAAAACACCTCTGAAAAATGATAATGATGGTGACCTCTCACTACTTCAAGTCTTATTATGAAACTACAGTAATCAAGCCAATGTGGTATTGTCACCGTAGACAAATAGAAAAATAGAACAGTATAGAGGTGAAAGATTCTGGTCACCAGTTACAATGTGTGGTTTGGAGGTTTCCCTCATACAGAAAAGCAATTCTCTACCAGCTGGGTGTCCTACAATTTAACTCACTTTGATACTCCCTACTCTGGCATAGCATCAGAATCCACAGGTTAAAGCTTCTATCCACAAGACTCCACCCCCCCCCCCCCCCACCAACACACACACACTTCTGTCACCAGTTGCCAGTCACAAGTCCATATCTTCACCTGTCCTTCTGATATACCAGTTATAGATCGGATAGAAATTTCCAGTGGTCCCTGCCTTGGGTTTGATTAGTTTGCTAGAACAGCCTACAGAATTTAGAGAAACATTTTACTTGCTAGATTACCAGTGTTTTATAAAAGGATAGAACTCGGTAATAGCCAGATGGAAGAGATGAATAGAGCAAGGTATGCTGAAAGGGTGCAGAGAGATTTCATGCCCTTTCCTGAAAAATCTCCATACATTCAACAACCCGGAAGTTCTCCAAATCCTGCCCTTTGGGGTTTTTGTGGAGCCTTCATAAGATAGGCATGGCTGATTCAATTATTGGCCCATGGCAACTGCTTCAACATCCAGCCCCTCTCCCACCTCCATAGGTCAGGAAGTCGCACTATGAGTTTCAACCATCTACTTACAAAGTTGGTTCCCCTGACAACCAGGCATTATGGGGTTCAAAAATACTGCTGCAAAAATATTTTGCTGCTCACATTTCTTAGAAAATTTCTAAAGTTTTTTTAAATTTTATCTATTTATTTGACAGAGATCACAAGTAGGCAGAGAGGTAGGCAGAGAGAGAGATGGGGAAGCAGGCTCCCTACAGAGCAGAGAGCCCAATGCGGGGCTCAATCCCAGAACCCTGGGATCATGACCTGAGCCGAAGACAGAGGCTTAACCAAATGAGCCACCCAGGTGCCCCAGAAAATTTTTAAAGTTTTAGGAGCTCTGTGCCAGAAATGGGAAGACCAAATACATATATCTTATTACAAATTACAGTATCACAAGAGAGTTGTTTTAGTCCATTTCAGTGGGCTCTGATAAAAATACCACAAATTTGGCAGCTTATAAACAATGTAAACTTATTTTTCACAGTTCTGGAGGCTGGGAAATCCAGCTCAAGGTGTTGGGCAGATTAGGTATCTCTTTCCTGTTTCATAGAAGGCAGACTTCTTGTTATAATCCCACATGCTGAAAGGGTCTAGGGATCTCTCTGGGGTCTCTTATAAATAACCTCATTCATAAAGATTCTACCTTCATGACTCAATGAACTCCCAAAAGCCCCACCTTCAAATACCATCACGTTGGAGATTAAGTTTCAACACAAATTTTTGAGGGGACACAGACATTCAGTCCAGAGCATGGGTCTATAAATAAACATTCATATATATAGTCAAAAGATTTTTGAAAAAAAATAATTGAAGGAATTTAGTGAGGAAATAACAGTCTTTCTAACAAGAGTTGCCAGAATAACTATGTATCCAAAAGATAAACTTTTATCCGTATCTTGTGCCATATGCAAAATTGTGTCATATGCAAAAATTAACTAAAAATGTGTTATAGCTCTAAAATAAAACAATACAAAATAAAATACAACTTTCAGAAGTAAGCATAGGAGATAATTTTTGTGACCTTGGGTTAAACAAATAATTTTAAATATAACAAAAGCATAATCTGTAGAATTATAAACGAATTCATGAAAGTAAAACATGGCAATGATGATAATAATGACTTCTGTTCTTTGAAAGATACTCTTAAGAAAATAAAAAGACAGGAGCACCTGGGTGGCTTAGTGGGTTAAGCCTCTGCCTTTGACTCAGGTCATGATCTCAGGATCCTAGGATCAAGCTCCGCATCAGGTTCTCTGCTCAGCGGGGAGCCTGCTTCCCCCTCTCTCTGCCTGCCTTCTGCTCTGCCTACTTGTGATCTCTCTCTATCAAATAAGTAAATAAGAAAAAAAAAAGAAAAGAAAAAGATAATGCACAGACTAGAGAATATATCTGAAATTCATATCTAATAAGGGGCTTATATTCAAAATATGTAAAGAACTTGAACAATCAATAATAAAACAAGCCAATATAGAATGGGCAAACTATTTGAACAAATATTTCACTAAAGAAGATAAACAATTGACAAGTATATGAAAAGATACATGATATTACTAGTCCACGAGGAAACACAAATTACAATCACAAGATACCATTATTTGCCTGTTAGAATAACTAAAGTTAAACTACAAAAAATGTTGTTGAGATAATGGACCATATGGAACTCTCATGCATCACTAGGGGCAATGTGAAATGGTTACAACCACTCTGGAAAATAGTTTGTCAGATTCATAAAAAGTTAAACATGCATTTACCATGTTTATCCCTTCATTCCTGAGTATTTATCAAAAAGAAAATTTACAGGAATGCTTAAAATAGCTACAAATTGTTATAAACAAACTTGAATAAAATTCAAATGTCCATGGACAGGAAAATGGATTAAAACTGTAGTATATTCAATACTATGGGATATTTTGCAGCAATATAAGTGAATGTACATAAAAATATAGATGAATTTCAAAATAAGCACACAAAGTGAAAGAAAGTAGACCAAAAAGTGTACACAATCTGTAATTCAATTCTATAACTACTGGAAAATTCTATCTAATCTATAGTGACAGAAAGCAGTTCAATGGTTGCCTTGTTGGGGGCTCAGAATGGGCAGAAGGAATGGATGATAAGTGGGTTCTAGGAAACTTTGGGAGATTATAGAAGTGTTTTATTTCTGTTTTTGTGATGATGAATTCTGTGCGTGGGTGTGTACACACATATGTAATAAGAGCCACCAAACCTGTGCTAGTCACTTTATAAAGGTAATCTCATTTAACACTTGACTCCCCCCCAAGAAATCTTTAAGTGGCATCATGACACACATTTTACTGGCAAAGAAAGAAATTAAGACAAGTCATAGTTGCAAGGGTACATATATATACATTTATTCAATTTTATCCTTTTATCCTATCAATTTATCAATTTTATCCTTTAATATCCTTTAAATATGTACAGTTTATTGCATGTTAATTATGCCTCAATAAAACAGTTAAAAATCATATGTAAGCAAAACTAAATAATGTCTCACATGATCAGAGGACAAGAAATATGTAAGAAGTACATAAAGCATAACTAAGCTTAAACATAAACAAGAATGTAGGATAGGCAAGCAAAGGGGGGTAAAGATGATGTGCAGAAATGGCAAAGGAAGGGCGTCTGGATGATTCAGTTGGTTAAGCATCTGACTCTTGATTTCAACCCCAGTAATGATCTCAGATTTATGAGATTAAGCCCCCCATCAGGTTCTGGCAATATATGGCATAAACATGACAAAGTGTGACCAGCATGCTTGCTTTCATCATGTCACTTGGGGATTACGATTGAACAGAGCATGGGATATGAGAGTCTAGAATAAGGGCTGGAGGAGTATGTTTTTAAGTTACTTAACTCAAGATGTTTTGGATATCTAGTGTTTAAATTAATTATATTAATTAATTAATCAAATCTGGAGAAACATGCATCCCTATACATCAGATTTGGAGAATTTAAGATTTGTATCATAGTCATTAATACCCCAATGGAGAGTGCTGGAGAGAAAATACATTGCTATTATAGCAAAGCACACTTTGGGCTAAAAATCCTTTGTTTTCAAGTACATTGATGATATGCCTCAAGCTGTTCTGTAATTGCATGATTTCAGGATTGTTTTTCACTGATGTGACCAAATCTTTCCAAAGTAATGTTTAATAGACAGAAAGTTGAAAAGTGTTGCAGCCCTGTAACAGATAGGTTACAAGTAATTACCAGAATGAGTCACCATTCCACATGGTGAGTAACATTGATTTTTAGTCCTTTAGGGATTTTTTTCCCTTTTAATATCTGAAAATCTTCAATAAAGAAATAGTGCTGTTTAAACATAAGCCTTTAAGGCAATGACATATGGGATAAATAAATCCCTTATCCTTCTTTCAAAATATATTTGAAAAACATGGGGCTGGAGACAAACTTGTAATACCTTTTAAACTGTATCAAAATGTCAACATTATTTTAGGGTGAAATGTTCTATTTTATTCTTAAAATTGTAGATAGATCTATAGGTAGATTAGTGTCAAAATTAAGAACAAGCTACATACAACAACTTTAACCTATTAATGTTTTATTAAATGTTGTAACTACTTTCAAATAAATGATAAATCCAGGAAACCCACTCCACAGAATCAAAACAGGCTTCTTTCACTGACTTGCTTCTAGTTTTATTCCCTAAACTATGTCCTCTTATGCTGTAACTATGCTTTATGATGAAAATATATCTAGACACAGACATAGTCAGAGGTGAAGAGGATGGTCTCTATTAGGTGGAAATCATGATATAATCTACTATTAAAATTTTTTCCAATTGGTATCTAAGATCATATTTAGTATTTTATATAAACAACTCAAAATAGTTTTTTTTCTTTTACACTTAAAGCGGGGGTTTGTGAGTGTGTGCATTGTTGATATTTATAAATAGGTAATCAGGGAATGCTACAGCACTTGTCCTTTCTATGCTCTTCAGAGGTATCTCCTTGAAGACAGCTCTTCATTTTGTCAACAGACGTTTATCCCACAGCCCTAAATACCAGTCATTACATTAGCCACTAAAATATTGACAAATATTGACAAATAAAGACAAAGTCTCTTTCCCAAAGGAACTTGCTGAAAGTGTTTTGTGGTGATTAAAAAAAAGAAGAAGAAAAGAAAGAACACCATTTTTTTTTTCAATAATGCTTTCCTAAGTGACTTGTGCACCAGTGTTGGTGATTCCATGGATGTAATGGAAATCAGACCTTAAGTCATCCATACCTGTTCTTTTTTTTTTTTTTTTAAGATTTTATTTATTTATTTGACAGACGGAGATCACAAGTAGGCAGAGAGGCAGGCAGGGAGAGAGGAGGAAGCAGGCTCCCCGCGGAGCAGAGAGCCCGATGTGGGGCTCGATCCCAGGACCCTGGGATCATGACCTGAGCCGAAAGCAGAGGCTTTAACCCACTGAGCCACCCAGGCGCCCCATCCATACCTGTTCTCACCCACATAATTACATATACAGATGATTGACAAGTCATGATACATCCTTGTACTTGATCGTATTTATAAGTGGATTTACTGTTTCCTACCTCTAGAAACTTGTTTGACTTAAACTTTCTGTCTTCAATTTCTTTTTTTGAGAAATATGGATAAAAGACAACCTATGTAAAAGGTAGTTGTAGAGGGGCACCTGGGTGGCTCAGTGGGTTAGCCACTGCCTTTGGCTCAGGTCATTTTCTCAGGGTCCTGGGATCTAGTCCTGCATCAAGCTTTCTGCTCAGCAGGGAACCTCCTTCCCCCTCTCTCTCTGCCTGCCTCTGCCTACTTGTGATCTCTCTCTCTGTCAAATAAATAAATAAAATCTTTTTAAAAAATTAAAATAAATAAATAAAAGGTAGTTGTAGAGATTAAGATATTTTATGGAAAGCATTTAGAATCATGCCTGGTGAATGTATCAGTAAATGTCAGATCTGTTATTATTAAATATTAAGTAAAATATCATTTTTCAATGTTGATTATGCCAATGGAGATGAAAATAATACCAGGAATTGAATAATATTTTATATTTATATACAAAACCCAAATAAATACTGTAAATATCCAAATGCTTCTTTTATAGATTTGTCTCCTGGTTGATAACATGATAATGTTTTCATTCCTCTAATGACTGAAGCATCTTTCTGAAGTCCTGTTGGACATCATAACATTCACCTTTTAATTATGTAATAATTTTCAGTGTTGCCATACCTTCTTCTTCTATGTCCTACTATTTCCTTTTGTGCTAGTTCTATTTTCCCCCATTGAATTTTAGTTACATCAAGGCAAGGAATGGTCTCTTTTTTTTTTTTTTAAGATTTTATTTATTTATTTGACACAGGGAGATCACAAATAGGCAGAGAGGCAGGCAGAGAGGGAGAGGGGAAAGCAGACTCCCTGTCAAGCAGAGAGTCCAATGAGGGGCTCGATCCCAGGACTCTGGGATCATGACCTGAACTGAAGGTAGAGGCTTAACCCACTGAGCCACCCAGGTGCCCCAAGACAAGGAATGGTCTTATTCTTTCCTGTCCTCCTAATAGAAATATATCCATAAACTAGTGAAACATTTCTAGGTTTTATTTTAAGTAATTTTAACTGTAAATAGTGCTTGAAAGAAACTATATTAAGATTTAAAAATTGGTAATTATAGGAGTTATTTATCTTTGGTCCAATTTGAAAAAAATGAAAAAACTGTCAATTGAATGTAGGAGCTATAGCATTTTATTTTCACAAGGACCTGTAAGAAAGCTGTTACTTTCTAAATTTTACATATGAGAATCCTGAGGTCCATAGAAGTGAAATGCCGTACTCATTATAACTGAGTAGCATAAGAACACAGGCCCAAAAAAGATTTGTCTAACTTCAAAGCTTAAAATGTCAATTAGGAAAATCTCAAACAATGCATAACTGATTTTGTTGATTTGTACCTGTCTCCATATCTGTAAGCTTTCCTTTTTTTAATTTCAAGAAATATTCTGGGGATATAAACACTGAGAATCATATTCGAATTTCATAGAAAGAAGCAATGAAACATTTTTACTGTGTTTCTGTTTCTTAATAAAATAGCCCTCCTTCCATTCTTGCTTGAGAGAAATGCCTGTGTTAAGTACCTTCATAATTTCATATAAGAAAAGACTGATTCAAACAAGCAAGCATATAACCGTTTCTGAAATTTCAACAACATGAGTTCAGTCAAGCTTATAATTTAATTTTTCCCACACATCTTTTCTATGTTCTATTTCTGATCAGAGGGTTATGTCTTAACATATGGCCTAAAATTCACTGTGTGAAACCAAGCTCAGGTACAGCGTAAGCATGAAAAACAAAAAACAAACAAACAAAAAAAAAACCCAACAACTATGGAAGAATAATTAAAAAGTAAACTTCACTTTCATGTGCAGAATGTTATTTTGTGCCACAGGAACTGTTGACAGAAAATTGGTTATTTAGCTGGTATTTCTAATGAAATAATGAAGCTACCAACTGGATAATTTCATAAAATTTTTGTTCTCTGTGATTTTTCCCAAATTTGAAATATTTGTTGGATATCTGCATCTTCAACTATATTATAATTCTTAAATATTGTTTTACATATTTCCAATATAGCCTCTAGAACATTCCACAATTATATAGTGGCGTATGCTCACCCTCAACTAAAATATGAGTACCTATGTAGCTGAAAGACTTAATTCCTAAGGAAAATGTGCATATAAATCCACACAAGAATGAATGAGTGTGGTCCACACAGATAATATGAAGCATGTTTGTGAGGTGGGGGTAGGATGAAGAAGGGCTCATAAGGGTGGCAACTTTATCTAATGCACTATAATTTCACAATTTGGGATTTCATAATAAATAACACATTTTCCTTAGGAATTATGTCTCCTCCTCCCTTACCACCCTTCTTTTCCTGATACTTACTCTTCAAAATTAATCTTATATACTGTATTAGTTATGAATTTATACACATGAATGGGATTCTATATCTATCATAACTTTCAACTATCCCAATGTGAATATTATTATACTTCTTTATTTATGTCTCTTTCTTTGCTCAATATCTTGTTTTTGTACTGTACCAGCTCTCTTTCATTCCCAGTGGCTGTGCTGAGCCTCGGTCTTACTATCCTTTCTTCCCCTTTGTTGTATTCTGTAGTATATGAATCAGGAGGGAGGGAATTGTGCTCTCTGCAAATATAGAGGTTTAATTCAGGCATATGATAACAGCAGGGCCAATCACAGACTTTCCTCTTAATGGTCTATGGCTACTCGGAAAGAGTAACATTCTTTCTTTGGGATAGCTGAACTGGGAATCTTGTCTCTGGCTGGTGAGAATCTACAGTAAAGTAAATCCAAGTTTGGTTGAGAAGACCCAGATGATAAACATTTATTGCTGTTGTTGGTACTGCTGGATCCAGCCATTCCTGAAGGTACACCCATCTTTGGACTTCACAGTTTTGTAAAATATCATGTTTCTTTTCTTTTTTTTTTTTTTTTTTTTTATCATGTTTCTTTTCTAATCAGGTTAGCTGAAGTTGGATTGCTATCCTTTTCCATCAATAGTGTCCTGACAAACAGAAACTGTTAACAAAAGTACAGTTAAATAAATGGACTAAAACGACTAAATAAATGGAATAAAAAGCAACAATTACTGTACTGGCCCTGGCTGCAAGTTTGGAATTGGTAAGCATGATAACTAAAAATTTGTAAATTATACTTTGCTTTCATTTTTAGCTTAGGCCGTATCTTATCAAGTGTATGTCTTTAAGATACTTGATAGAAAAAAGTGAAGGGTTGGAGTGTGTTAGTTTCTTCATGCCATGTTCACTAGTTTCTGAATGAAAAGGACAGGGTTTGGACAAGGCTGCCCTCTTTCTGACAGACCTTCATGTCTTTATTTGGAGACCTCATTGTATCTGCCTCCAGCTCACCGGCTGGCCTGGAGATCAGATAATCAAATGTCTAGGGGCCTTTCCACCAAAGCTGAGAGTGGAGTCAAGGACTTACAAAACAAGTTGCCATTGGTTTTTGGATAATAAAGATTCACATGATGACCAAGGCACAGGTGACTGTGACTGGAGAACAACATGTATCACGCAGAGTTCCTGCACTTGAAGTTTGATGTGATGCGTAAAACTGCATTTTGAGAAATTTCTTTTTTGGGAAGATGGTAAGAATGTATGTCTTATACTTCTGATAGTTACATGAGGCAAACAGTGTAATATAATAATGTGGGATTTTTAATATATAGAAATACATGTCTATCTCTATATTTTTTATGGTGGAAATAGAGTAGAAACTAAATTTCTCCCTAGTTTCTTTAATATATAGTAGAGAACTTCTGATTCCCAACCATCTCCTTGTGAAGAGATTGTCAACTGCTCTTGCCTAATTCATATGACAACTAGTCTGAATGTCTCCTGACCCTGGGAGGAAGTGCTGCATGATATGGGCCTTGCATGCCATGGTACTCCATGACATCTTTGTGTGTCATTGGTTAAAAACATGAAACCAAGACCAAATACTAAGGCAAGGGCATGGGGGGAGAAATAATCTTTTTCTCAGGGGAATGGGGAGTGGGGAGAGAGCAGAGCTGTTAAGATAGTAAAGTGCTTAGTTTGTGGGATTCTGTCTGCCATTTCTTCCGTCTAGTGGAGAAACCTTGTTTAGAGGATGATTACAAACTTGAGAGACAGACACCTGAGACGAAAGGAGAGGTTTGACTGTATGTTTTATTATTTTTTTTTAACTCCCAGTTGAGACAAACAATTTAAAAAACACCTTGGGCTGCATTTAATATATATTCACACCCAGTAAAAGTAAAAGATACTTTAGATAAGTTATTTTTGCATACTTTAGACCTTTGACTCAAAATCATCTGTAGGCTTAGAGATAGAAATATTTGTTACTCGCAATCATATTCCAGTGACTATCCTTATTTCTAACAGTAATCAATTCGTAAACAAATGAAGGAATGCAAATATATTAAGCTATTAGTGAGCATGCTTAACTGTTATTATAACATTAAAAGGATTATTATTCAGATGAGATTTCTTTTCTTTAATATTTCTCTTCTTTTCTAAAAATAAATCTACTGTATGCCATGTTTAGAATCATATGTGCCTCATAGACTAGGATGACTAGGTTTTAGTTTAAATTGCACATGTATGTCAAGGGTATGAGACACAGGGGATGGCTTGGTGGTTCAGTCAGTTAAGTGTCTGCTTTCAGGTGAGGTCATGATCTCAGGTCCTGGGATCAAGCCCCACATCAGGCTCCCTGCTCAGTAGAGAATCTGATTGTCCCTCTCCTTTTGCCACCACCCTTCCCCTCGTTTGTGCTCCCTCTCTCTCTCAAGTAAGTAAATAAAATCTTTTAAAAAAATTATGAGACACATATGTTATCCTTTATGTATCCTATAATTTAAAAATCTACTTCATAAAATTATATGCACAGTGAGAAAAAAAAGGAAAATGTGGAAGGAAAAAGTAAAAGGAAAATGAAAGATCAAATGTGGTCTCTTAAGAATATATGAGAACACTATTCATTATTGTTATGAATTACCAAAGTTATTGACTTTTTAGAATAACCAGAATATGAAGAAAAACTAAAACAGCTTTTTAACAGTTAATTTTTGAAGAACTATACCTAGCGGTTTATATTATTTAATTTGCTTATGCTGAAAAATAACTTTAACCTATAAATTGAAAATAATAGTCCTCATTACCCAAATGAATTTAGAAAAAATGTAGTGATAAAATAGGTCATTGACATTTCTAGTAAACATAATTACATGAGTAAATGAAAAATTTTCTATTTTGAAAAATGAAATTTTAATATTAGAATATATAGCATGATTGGAGTTAGAATACAATCGTGTTTTATAAAAATAACATAGAATGAAGCTTTATTGTAACCTCCATTCATTAATATAAAGCTTGCTTTATGCCTGGTTTTATCACCTCATTTGTATTTAAATGTATTATAGATTTATATTTTAGGAGAATATATCTCTATATATTTCTAGGCAAACAAGATAGGTTTAATTATATTAACATGGCCCTAATACAAGTATATATTACACAAATATTTTTATTAAATGCTTTTGTCTCCAAAGATATTTTTTATATAATGTCTGTATTCACATATATAATTTTCTCATGTATGTTAAGAAAATAATAGTGATCTTTTTTGCTCAGCTTTCTGATTAAAATATAAGTGACATATTAAAATGTAGTCATCATTTACATAGGAAATATAACATGGTGCTGTGGTTATAAAACAGGTTCTGAGGTCAGTTACTCTAGATTCAAATCCTATCTTCTCTAGTTATCACTGACTTGAATTAGAGTAATTTTTATAAGCCTTATTTTCTTTTTTTTTTAATTTTTTAAAAGATTTTATTTATTTATTCGACAGACATCACAAGCAGGCAGAGAGGCAGGCAGAGAGAGAGGAAGGGAAGCAGGCTGCCCGCTGAGCAGAAAGCCTGATGCGGGTCTCAATCCCAGGACCCTGGGATCATGACCTGAACCAAAGGCAGAGGCTTTAACCCACTGAGCCACCCAGGTGCCCCAAAGCCTCATTTTCTTAATACATGGAGTAGTAACAATATCTTTTAGAATATATCAGTTGGAGTAAATGAACATTAAACGTAAGATAAAAGAAATATATATATTTTTTGAGAAAGAGAGTGAGAGCACAAGCAGGGTAGGGTGGGAATCTCAGACAGGCACCATGCTCAGCATAAAGTCCAACGCAGGGATTGATCTCAGGACCCTGAGATCCTGACCTGAGCCAAAACCAAGAGTCAAATGCTTAACTGACTGAGCGACCCAGGTGCCCCAAAAGGAATATTTTTTATTGCTGTTATATACTTATAAAAATTGAAGATACATTCCTACTTTTTTTTTATTTCAAAATGCTGTGATAGTACTTCTGCTTCTGGGAAAGTGGGGTACATCCAATTTTCCTTACTCCTTCCACTAAGTAAACTTACAAGTTTAGCCATTAAATATAAAACAAATATAGGAAAATGCTGAACGGTGGAACAGATGAATAGATGTAAAAATCCTTAACAACATATTAGTAAAGAGAATTTGGTAAAATGTACAAAAATAATTACACACCACAACCAAGGAGGGTTATTCCAGACATCCAATCCTGGATTAACATTTTAAAACCAATCAATGTAATCCAAAAAAGGAATCATACAATCTGATTTATCAATGTAGAAGAAAGCATTTGACAAAATTCAACACTCATTCAGAGTGAGAAAAAATATTAACAAACCATAAAGCTGACAAAGTACAAGTATCTATATGAAGAAGTCTCAAAACTCAGCAATAAAAAAAAAACACAACTAAAAATATAGGGAAAATACATGAAGACACTTAAACAAATATATACATATAAAAGATGTCAAGCATATTTAACCACTGAAAAACATATAAAATACATACAAAAGATGTCAAGCATAATTAACCACTGGGAAAATACAGTTGAAAACACAGTGAGATATTACTGCACACCCATCAGAATGACTAAAATTTAAAAACAAAAAATAAACAAACAAAAAAGCGTATCACCTATCTGTCCAGGCATCTGAAGAGAGTCTGCAAAGGAGATAAGTGTCTATTACCGAAGGAAAAAAATCAAGAGAATGTGGAAGTTCTGAAGGCAGGTGATGAAGTTGTATCAAAGAAAAGGATGGATGGACTATGGCAGATGAGACTAATAATCAAGATGAGGACTGCAATCAAGGGTTAGTTTTTATGACATTGAACTTAATGTTGACCTTCTCAGAGTAGTTGTGGTAGAATAGTGGGTGTAGCACTTGTGACACAACCAGAGAAACAGAACCAACAGGAGATACAGAGTAAGGAATTAATTGCAAGGTATTTGCTTCTGCAATCGAGGGGGGCTAGGCAAATTGGAAGTCCATGGGGCAGGCTATTGGGCAGAACAGGCTGACACTTCCTACGGGAGCTGAAGATGCAATCCATGGGCAGAATTCCTTCTTTTCTGGGAAGTCTCAGTTCTGCTCTGAAGGCCTTTCAACTAATTGAATTAGGCCAACCTTGATAATCTAAGATAATGTCCTTTCCCTAGAGTCAACATGAATCACATCTACAAACACCTTCACAGCAACATCTAAATTAGTGGTCAATCGAATAATTAGAGACTTCAGCCTACTCAAGCTATAAAACTTGGCCATTAGAGAGGATATGAAATGCATATAAAAGAAAATGGAAGAGGAATTTAAGCCATCAAATAAATCAATTCAGCAAGTCTACAACAGAGAGAGAATGTCAGTAGCAGCATATTTTAATGCTGCTGGAAATGATCCATTGGAGAAAAAAAAGTGATATAAGTTTTAGAAGTTAGAACTTCTAGGGCAAGATTCTTAAGTGTTTGAAAGGGGATTGACTCTTGAGCATAAATTGAAGTGTTGGTCCCAGACAGCAGAAGGAAAGTGTACTTCTCATCAGAGGAGTTGATGCAGAGAATATAGGTTAAGATACTTGTGGTCATTAAGTAGAAAAGATGGTGGAAAGAGGTGTAAGCTCTCCTTTTTCAGGAAAACAGTAAGTAACATTAGTTTAGAATGAGATTGGAAGAGTTTATGATAGTAACATTGTGATTAGAGATCAGGCATGAAATAGCCACCTGGAGGTTTAGAGATAATAAGGGACTTGGGGAATGAACCAATTAGGACACACCTGGGGCTCAGTTTTATGATATTTCCAGTGAGAACAGTCATTGTGATTCTGTGTTTTCTTCTAGACCTGCTTCACTGTGTGCCTCATGCTGATTAGGTAGACAGTTCAATTTCAGTTCTACCTAGCATCTGAAGGAGAAGAGTGTAGAGAACAGAGACGAGTGAAGCTGATGGTGGCCTTGGAAGTTAAGCAGCTAAACAGGAAAGTAAGAACATCTATGAAAAGAGGTAGAATGGAAGCTTTGTAGGTACAAAGGGACAATCAGATTTCTAGAGCACAGATGCTAGAGAGAGTAGGTGGAAATAGGAGTTAGTCATCAAAGTGTGGGATGCCTGAAGATGAATTTATGGAGAGATTGCTGTTATTAATAATCACCTAGTCTAAGAATTACCCTGGGAGTAAGACATGGACACAGAGTGGACTCCAGGACCATTGGAGGAAGAAGAATGAAATAACTAGAGATGGGCATTATTTGCCTATTGACATCACAATGAATTAAGACAGGAGGCGGTTAGTAAATAATTCTTAATAAAAGAATAAATGCATGAAGAGATATAAAAAAAGTTGAAGGCTAGCCACTCAATTAGTGGCAAATAATCAGTTGTAGAATAATAATAAGAATAATTGTTATTATAATGGTCAACTTCAAAGGTTAGGAAATCCTTCACAGAGAATAAATAACAAATTCATATTTTCATAATAAGTAAGAGTTGGACAATAGGACAAGAGGTCAAGAAAATCCCTGTGGAGAGCATGGACAAAAAGAACAGCAATGGACTTGATAGCTTAGAGGACAGAAGGAAGCTCCACACACTGATGTAAAGTAAGAAGGGAGAAAAGCAGCATGTGATGGATCAGCTCAGATCAGGAAAAGAGTTGAGACTTTTGAAGATTTTCTGTTTTATCCAACATGCTGTGGACTATTTTGGCTGGGTTTGAGGAGAGATAACTTTCCTAAAATGTCTAAGTTCTTAAGGATTCTGTCTCTATGGGGTTGCTCTAATCCTCCACTGACATTTACCATTAGATGTGGAATTAGTAGGAGGCTCCCTACTGAGTCTCTTGTGTTAGGTTAATAGCCTCTCATTCCATGGAAGCAACACAGTATCAACAGATAGTATGACAGGGGACCTTTAGAATGTTGTCTTTTTTTGCCCTTGGGTTCAGGAGCAGGAGAAGCTCAAAATGGCCAAGTTACCCGTCTTAATCTCCAGTTTAATTAAACCACTGTGATATGATTAAGTTGGGGAGAATTGATATCTTAACAATAATAAGTCTTCCCATGCATGGTCATATAGTCTTCCTCTGTTTACTTAGATTATCTTTGATTTATTTCATCATTATGGTTTCTGCATAGAGATCCTAAACCTATTTTGTTAGATTTGTATCTAAGTATTTCATTTCTTTTTTGATGCTATTGTAAATACTTTTTTGTTGATTTTGTTTTGCTTTTATTTGCTCTGCTTGCTTCTACGTTGCTTATTAAATTGAGGTTTAATTGGCTGGATTGGACACAGAGCACATTCATTCATTACAAGGCAGAAATGAGTACATGGGCCTGAAGGATGTTCATAAACACAGCTCTTGGAGTTACCCCCTTCCCCAACATTTGGTACCTAAATTGTATGATGTCTTTGCTAGGTCATGGAATGAGGTTAACTAAGCTTCCTATACCCCAGACAGAACCTTCTGAACAACATGTCAGTGTTTTTGTGGCTACAGAAGCATCTTTCAGTCAACTGTCACGTGAGTCTGATACCTGTTTTTCTTGAAAAATATTTTAGTATCCCTGCAGGTAGGATAATGAGGAAACCATCCCTTATCGTAGTTTCAAAGGCTACTGTGTAAAAATGACCCATCAATGGACCTGGGCAATTAGTTCCATAGCTGAGAGAGACTTAGCAACTCGGGCTTGACTGGAGTGGACAGTTACACACCCTTGGTGTATTTGGTCTTACTTTGTTTTCAAATGTCACTTTGGATGAGGACAAATAAAAATAATGAGGAGAAAGAGTCCTTCTTAGGTGATATTTACTTCCAAAGAATAATCTTTCACTTGAATAATTTATTTCAGCCTTTTAGCTCTTTATAAAGCTACATTTACTCAAATTAAGTCAGATTGACAATTAAGAATTTCTATTTGTTCTAGGCATTATTGAAGGACTGGCGATGTAGGGGAATTAATGATACTGAATGTGTACTTCAGGCTAAAAAAAGGTCAGATTTAACTCGACTCTTACAGATCTAATAGTTACATATACATCCTACCTACATTCCTACTGTCATCTTTTTTCTTCAATTTTCATAAGTATTTTCAAATCAGTAATGATATTGTGAGTTAGGAAGCATAACAATATGTGAAAAGTTAGAAAACGAAATTGTTTCCTAGATAATATTTTAGATTGATCAATTGTTTTCATTTTTAAAGGACAAATAGTTTTGAATAAAGTGTTACCAACCATTACAGAAAAATTCTCCTCTGAATTTGTTTGATTTAAGATTTCAATTATCTTTTTGTGGAAAACCTATGCACTGACATCATGTAGAAAATTTTAAGTATGTAATGAAATAGAGAAGCATTTTAGTTCATTAAAATGCCATAGGGATACTTAAAATACATTATTAATAAAAATGTAAATCTGGTGATTTTTGTCTTTTAACTTAGGCCTGAGTAACAAACGAGATGAGTTTAGTCTGCAGGTAACCTTAAAGAAAGACTTTTATACAAAAATAAACTTGAAAGAAAGCTTTGAATTTATTTGACAGTCATTCACTATCTTATTTTCCTACTGTTTTCCAGTTGTATGTGTTTCATTTCGTTCTGCTCCCTCAATTCTCAGTCATTTCTGATTCATCCTTGGCTGGTATTACAAACAAATTTTACCTAGTTAAATATACACATTCACAGAACAGAATTTGATGTGCTATTTCACAAGTAGCAGCACCAAAAGAAAAGATAAAAGAGAGCCATTTTAAAGTAAAATTATAACTTAGAAATTTTCTGAAAGCCTCTTTGTCTAATTCCCATTCAATGATCCAAATCTTAACTTCTCATCAGCATGGAAGTATTTTTAAACATACTATTAACTCAATCAACAAGTGTAAGGTTGGTTGGCTCTTCTAATGTAGGGAAGAGTTGATGTACCAGTTTATGAGTGATTTCATCTTGAATACTCTTTTAACAGTAAAGAACGTTATCCATTCAATAGAAATACTGCTGCTATTAAAAAATGTTGCAGGAAAATATGAAATAATGCAAGTAAGGAAACATTTCTTGTACTAACTGAACATGCTTAAATCCCAATGGTAAACATTGGAACCATTCAACAGAAATCATGCTATTTCAAAAGCCTGCATAAAAATACGCAGTAATCTGAACAAGAAAAAGTTTCTTTCACTACTTGTTTAAAAGTATTTCATGATATACATACTGCTAATATAAAGGCAGTTTTATTCAAGACAAACAGAATATTTTTAAAAAGCAATTATCCAATACTATAAAAAATGTGTATGTCAAAAGAAGCTTTAGAATCATTTTTTTTTTTAATGCTAGAAAACATTTTTGAAAAAAAAAGACAACATTTTTGGTTTTCATTTTGTTATATAGTTTGGTCATCTCATGAGAACAAAAACAATCATTCCCTCAATTGCATAAATTAAACTTAGGGTTGTCTGGTTTATTTTTATTTTTGTTTTTTGGTGATATTTACATGGAAACTTACTCATTCTTGTTTAAAAAAAATAACAAAACATTTGGAAGAAAACTATCACTTATGGGACACTGACTAAGTCCCAGAAACTATGATAGATAGTTTTCTTAAAACTGAATAAATATTCTCTACTTTTTCTCCTCAAAAATATACTTGTAACCCACCACTTGTTTTGAAGGGATTAGAATATAGGGACACTCACAATTTGCAGTTAAGTATAAAAAGAAGTAAAAACTTTTTGAAGGAAAAATTTTGATGTATATATTTTTATATACCTAACAAGTCAACAACAACAACAAAATCAGCCTAATGAAATAACACTAGATCAATTAGATCTATGATTCTCTCTACTACAGAAACATAAAAATTCAAGGCCAAATATATGGATGAGAGAAATGCATTGGGCTTATTGTCTGTTATCTACCAAACAGATTTATCTTCAGTTAGTAAGGACTTTTTAAAAACGGGCAATTTCCTCACTCTAGTTTTTGGTAAAGCGTGGCACTGTCTTCCCTACTGTACGATTTATGGACAGAAGTATCATCATCCTGTTTGCTTATTGATCCCAAGTGCCTGAAAAGTATCCTGCACATAGTGGGCACTTAACATACATTTGCTAAGCTGAATGACTTAACTATGCAAATGTGTTTATTCAGTACTTTGTGAGGGACAAAAGAACATGTCGCAAAATAGTATTTGCTTTAAGTCACTTTCTGACATTATATTTTTACATGTGTTTTAAATATATGTTCATTTAACAGAAAACAATGGAAGAATATTTACCAAAGCATAAACAGCAATTATCACCCCTTGGTAAATAGGTGATTGCTTTTTGGTTTAGATAATTGTTTGTCATTGTTTCTATTCCTTTTGTATTAAACATATATAAATATGCATTATATTCTCATTCAAATCAAGTTAATTTTAATTTTAGGAGATGCAACACACTTCAGATTTGCAATGCTTTTATATTTCAGTTTTATTTTTATGTAGCTTACATTTAATAAATAACAAGTTAAAGGATACTGGCATTATTCTGGCTTAAAGTGTTTTAATTGTTAGTGGAGAAACAAATTCAAATAAAACATTTTTTATTCCAAAACTTAGTTCTTTCCTCGTAGTTCTTTCCATGACGCTTAAGTGTTAGTGAAAAATATATACGTATACTAGGAATAATTTTTGCAGTAAAAAATTACTAGTGCAAGATTCATTTGTATATAGATGATACCCTTTGACACCTCAGAGAAGGAAATAATTAATTTTCAGGGGTATAGCATCTACCATTTGTTGAAAAATTCATCCTTTTTCCCCTCAACAGTAGCTCAGACATAATAATTCCTGTTTTAGAGAAAATATAAGTTCAGAGCTGCCAAATCATTTGCCCCACAGAGGTCACTGGGTAGTTGTGTGAAATGAAGTTGGTAAGGTAGGTTGAAGCTTAAATTGTGAAGTACTGCTTAATGTCATGCTATCAGTTTGGAATCCAGTGTGTTGACAATGTAGAGTCAACAGAATTTTTGTTCTGTTGTATTTTGTTTTGTTTTTAAGAAGAAAAATGCTATCTTATATAGTGAGGGGGGAGTACACATAATTTCTATCTTCTTTAAATACATTTGCCTTTCATAAGATAGATTGAGTAGACTGCTAGTCATATTTCTCCTACATTGATTGTTCTTGTTTCATATTTTAAAACATGTATGTCAGTATGTAAAGGAAAGACCTATTCAGCTTCAAGCACACATTTAGAGTCATGGCCAGGCAAAGCTCCTATTCCTATTCTGGAATATATAAGTTGTTACGTTACTGAATGATGTCACCAACAATAATCTCTCAAATTTTTCACCAATTTGAGAATTATATACATATATCATATATATTTGCACAAAGGCCATCTGATTCATAATGTCTGTAATACTGATATTCTTAAGCTTAGAGATTTTTGCAAACATAGAGTGTAATATAGGGATATTACCCATCAGATTGGATTACCTTTTAATGAGTGCAGAGAATAAATTGAGAAACATAAAAACACAATATGATGTCCTTTGCATTTTTAGTCTTTAGCTAATAGAAGAATATTGCACCAGAAATAGGTACACCAGAAATAATCACTGACATTTACTGAAGGATGAGTGTTTACCAGGTCATAAGCATTTTTTAAATGCATTTTATTTCGTAAGGCTATTTTAGATTTAGAGCAAAAGTTCAGAGAGTTCCCATGGCCCCCTGACCTTTTTCATGTCCAGTCTCCCCACTGTCAATATCTCCCACCCAAATGCTACATCTGTTGCAATCCATGAACCCACACTGACACATCACTGTCACCATAGGTTACATTAGGACTCACTCTTGAACAGTCTATAGCTTTGGATACATGTATAGTGACATGTATCTATCACTATGATTTTATGGAGTAGTTTTACTGCTCTGCTTATTCATTCCTCCCTCTGCCCTGACTCTGGGCATTTACTGATCCTTTTATACAGTTTTAGATTATGTTGCCAGTGTGAAAAAAATGTACGCTGTGAAGGATATACGTAAATTAACGTCACTGTCACAAGAACTAGTGGTCCAGTAGTGTTTGTTGATAAAATACGGAATGTGAATTCGATGTCTCATGATAATCCTTTCTCACTGGACGGAAACCCAGCCTGCCAAAGGTCCTTCCAGATTTGGTGAAAATTGGAATCTTGGTATAATCAGCTGAGGCCTGGAACCCACGGAGGTTTTGAGCCAGAGGAAGAAACTGAAGTAAGGGAAAGGAGTTTGTGGAGTGAAGAGACCAGATTTATCATAAGCATGTCCTGTGCAATTATCTATTTATTTTTTTACGAAGTTTTCCTTAATTTTTAATGATTGCTACTCTTACCGGTGTCTGGAATTTTTGCTATGTTGGGGACATTATTCCTTAATTTATATTGTAAATGTATTTCCTACATTTTACATTTTTGGGGATCTGAGTAAGATATTTTGCTGTACAATTTTTTAAATGTTTATATACTGAAATGTATTAATCTTTTCATTTATTGAATCTATTCCCTTCGCAATGTAAGGCTAATCTTATTACACAGATTTTGTGTTAGAGTCTAATATTTTTATGCTTTCCTTTTTAAAATATTAATTTTTATCTGCAATTCATTTTTATGTAAACTTTTTTTTTAGATGATTGTACTGTGGTGCCAAACAAGTATCTCTGAGTACAGATTTACCTGAATTCTGAAAATAAAAGGTTTCCCTTCAATGGTATCCCCTATGGTTCTTCCTTACCATTTTGCTTCATACTATACAACTTTGGTTTGGGTGTCACCTTGTCACAAGAGTTGAGCACTGTGGGCTTTTGGTTTTCTTTTGCATTACTATTTAAATGTAAACCCTGAAATTACTTTATATATAAAAACTTGATCTCCAGACACCTGGGTGCTTCTGCTAGTTCAGCATCTGCCTTTGGCTCGGGTTATGACACCAGGATCCTGGGATGGAGTCCACATGGGGCTTCCTGCTCAGCCAGGAGCCTGCTTCTCCCTCTCCTACTGCTTCCCCTTCTTGTGCTCTTTCTGACAAATAAATAAAATCTTAAATTAATACATACATACATACATACATACATACTACATCTCTGTTAGGACTCCAACAGTATTTGTATTATGTTTTTTTTTAATTCCTGAAATCTTTACATCAGAAAGATAGATCATATCTCCATTTATACAACAAGTATTTTGGTTTTTTGGCAACAAAACATGACCTGCATTGATGGATTCCTATTTATGGCTGTTATCTGCCCAACTCATGTAAATATTCATGCATTTTTTTGAGTGTACTCTTTATCCTAAGAGGGTATTATATAACATATACTGTATGCACCAGATTACCTCTTTAAAAAATCTGAAAGATAGGACGCCTGGGTGGCTCAGTTGGTTAAGCGGCTGCCTTCGGCTCAGGTCATGATCCCAGCGTCCTGGGATCGATTCCCACATGGGGGGTCCTTGCTCTGCAGGGAGCCTGCTTCTCCCTCTGCCTCTGCCTGCCACTCTGCCTGTGCTCGCTCGCTCTCTCTCCCCCTCTCTCTCTGACAAATAAATAAATTTTAAAAAATTTTTTTAAAAATCTGAAAGACTTCTGGGCCCATTGATTTTGGATCTGTTTTATGGAACTGATAAATATATTTTCCTATTACACTGCATATGGTACACTCTTCCTTAATTTCATCTAACGTATCAACAGGTCTTGTTTTTTACCTCCAAAAATATATCACAAATCTCTCTCTCTTTGTGACATCACTGTGGTAAAAGCACCATTATATATTCTCTGGTAGTCTGTGATGGCCATCTGCTTGTGCCCTGGTGTCCTCACTTGCCAGTGTCCCATCACTTTACAGAGAAGCACATCTGAGACAGCTCCTTCAGGCTAAGAAGGACCAACTGTTAGTTTTTCAGAATTTGTGCAAGCCGGTTGTTAAATAGAGCTATTACTAAAAATTACATTTTATTATATTACGATAAAATAAATGACTTTGAAACAAAGACAATGAATACTCTCATCATTTTTAGTTTTCTTACATTTTACCATCATTTATGCCCTTCAAGTTATTTTCATCTATTAAACCTATATGGTAGAAACGTTTATTACTCACTCATGCATATGGAGAGAAGGAGGAGGAAGAAGGGGAAGAAAAGGGAGCAGAGCGGAGAAAGCGGGATAGAGAAGGGCATGAAAAAGTGGGTGAAGGGAGAAAGAGTGGAGAAGGAAGGAGGGATAGGAAGGAAGAGAGAGAGAAAGAGGGGGATGGAGGGAGGAAAAGGGAACTGCCGTCCTGGGGACAGATTTGTGTGACAGGAACCCTTTGATAAGAGTTTTGTTCATATAGTTTGATCAATGTGGGGATCTGCCCTTGTGGTGCAGCAGATCTGAGGGGTAGTACAGGTTGCCTTGCTTATCAGTGGTGCAACATATGTGGGAGGAGGGTTGTCTGCCCGTTTCATTTGTACATGTTTAGTAACTTTTTAAAAAAGATGTACTCACTTATTACAGAGAAAGCACCTGCGGGCTTGCGAGTGAGCACTAGCAGGGGCAGGGGCAAGGAAAAGGTAGACAAGCAGACTCCCCTCGAGGAGTGCGTGTGGGGTGCTGGATCCCAGGTAGGTTCCCAGGATCCTAGGACCCTTAGCAGAGCTGAGATCAAGAGTCAGAGGCTTAAGGGACTGAGCCACACAGGTGCCCCCCTAGTCAAGTGACTTAACCAGATACTCCTTTCTGTGACTGCCTTATTGTGTGGGCAACCCTGTTTCTCCACCTCTTTTCAGATAACACTGTGCACAACTGAACTCCCATGATTTTGAAAAACAAAAAGCAAAACTACTTCATTATCGTAATGGTTGTATTATGGAATCCCTACCACTAGTTAGACTAGTTCAACAGACAAATGATTTCAATTCTTACTCCTGGCTACTCCCTTTACCATTTAGGAATTCTCAATTGCTGTCTCTCAGCATAGCTATTGAAAGTGTTGTTACTTATTGTAGGAATCCTATTGTTAAATTATTAAACCCAGAGGCCCTTAAACTGAGGTGGCTTTAATGTCTTGGAAGCCTAAGTAAGCCAACTGGAAACCTGTGCAGTTCAGACCACAAAGTTAAGAAATTGAAACCCAAGGACAACCAATTAGAAACACCCAACCAGGCTTTCTCAAATAATGTGCCAGCTTAATTACAGCCAAATAATTTTCTTGCTTTACTTGTGCTTTTTCTCTTTAAATGTCTTTCCCCTAGCTCCTGTGGTGGACCACTTCCAGGATGCTGCTGCTTTTTTGCTCAAATATGCTCAAAAATTGACTATGCTTCAGCTTATCTTTTAACACTATTAATTTGATACTAAAATAATGTCCAAAACTCATTGCAATTTTTCCACTATAGGTGATTTGTAGAAGATGACCACTGACTATCCTTCAAATTATTTCCATGTTCCTAAATCAAAAGCCTTAACAGGATAGGTGTGCATAGTTTTCTATGTTGCATTACCTTGCCCATGTTGTCCTTTTAATCTAAATATTCAGGTAATTCCTGTCCTGCAACATTTAAAGAAGTTAAACATTTATGTCTCCCATTTGTTTGTGAGAAATTAGAAATTTCTAGATAAAAGATAATTAGAAATTATCTTTTATCTAGACTCTACTTTTGCCTGTAAACAAATATCTTTCATTTTCTTCACATAATTTTAATTCTGCTTTTTTCCAAATAGAATTGCTTATCCTTTACCTTATGTTTTAAGAGTGACTTGTTTTATTGTATTGCAATCATTTTAATGTTGATTATATTTTTATTCCGCATTTCTACCCTCGTTTATCCCAGCTCACTTTTTATCTCCACCCATAGTTTTATCTGTAATCCATTGAAATTTTATTCTTTTTTTTTTAGCTCTTGATTAAAAAAGAAACATCTCTTATAACTTTTTTTAAAATTTTATTCTGATTCACTTCTCTGTTTGCATGGCTGTTTGGGGATGCCTTCCTTTCTCTTTCGTTCTCTGTATGTATGCTTTTGTTTATTGAAGGTTTCCTCCCCCCCCCCCTTTTAATTCCTTGCTTCTTATTTAATATTGTTATTTGCCAGAATGGGACGTTTCCCCCCTGTGAATATAACTTCCTAAAGGGATATAGTGAGTCATGTTGACAACGAAGGGTAGAAGACTGCTTGAATTTGGCTACATTTTCTCTAAAAGCACTCAACATATTTAAGAGTATCTTTCAACAGGGTTGCAAGAAGTTTACCTGGGTCCTAGTTTGTCACACAGTTTGTGGTGATAATTTGCCTTTTAGTTCTTATGAGCTTTCCAGAAGTCTCTATCTTGATTTTTGGTCCATCTAAGTTGAATTTATGTTATTTTATAAGAAAGATTGGACTTAAATATAGAAGATCAATATGAGTGCTGTAGTTCTATCACAACCAATGTTTTTACATCAGGCAGACTACTTAACCAGTTAGAGAACGAGTTTGTGACATTAAAAGTTGGGAAAATAAATCTGTTGAGGTTAGAGAAATGTGATAAAATTACAGTAATGTATTGTAGGGTGAGAACTGTAAAAATCCGAGTGCACGATTGTAATAAATAATAATGTAACCAACCATTTGCTGTTATTACTATGACAAATAGAGAGGTAGAAGAGACATGTCCCTGAACACAACTAAAATCCAGTGGGGCCCTGACCTGACAGTGTGGTGTGCTGCCCAGAGACCCCCCTTCAAGATACAGGTGCTCATCCTCAGCCCGGTGAGTTTCTGCTGCTGACAGCTCACACCTAAGCCCTCTTTAGGGATCAGAGGGAACCACCTCATAATTCTCAGAATACAAAAAATCCCTCTAACTCTATTAGAAAATTCCTAAAAGCCATCCGGCCACAGAGCTCCTGGCAGGTTATCTTTGCTACAACTACTGCTTCTGCCAATCCCTTGCTTCCAGCGCTTTGTTACACAGTTTTCTGTTTTTGTTTTTTTGTTTGTTTGTTTGTTTTCCTAAAGGCACTTACTAGTCAACTTCCTGCCTGCAAGCCTGTCTCTCAGAATCTGTTTCTTGAGAAACCACCCTCAAACAGTCTGAGAGACTTAGAAGCAGCATCCTGAAATTCAAGGATCCAGAGATAAGACAAGGGAAAGTGACTTGTTTACTAAGAAAAAAACCTGGTGATGCTCGTAGGGCAGTGCTCATATATCCAACAGGATACATCTTGTTAAATCTTGTCACAGATACTATGTATCCAACTGGAATGAAATAAATCCCAACCAAACTGAAAATTTGGATTTGGACAATTCTGCTGTTTCTTTCCTCTTTTTACAGGTAGAGTCTGATGCACAAAAGAAAATGCATCATAATAATTGCTTCATTAAACAGTGTTATATGTTGCACTAGAATTACTATTACCCACTTTATTCTATTTTGCATTACTCATTTTACTAAGGTGATAGACAAGCAAGACCCATCATGCAACACAAATTGTTAATTTATGTAATAATTAAAATTACCAATAAGTTGCATAGCCCTGTTTACACTCTGCCAGTCAGGCACTTTTTCCCCTAAATTCATCCCTGATGCAATTAATTAATCTGCCAAGTGTGTGTGTGTGTATTTAACTAAACATAAATTACTTTTGTTTTTAAATCAACTTAATTTTTCAAAAGTTATATTCACTGTAGTCTTTTGTGGCTCATATTTTTTTACTAAGTATTATGTCACTGAGATCCCTTCAAGTCATAATATGGACATGTATTATGTTCAGTTTTTTGTGTAATATTCCATTCGGTGAATATAGCATACTCGATTAAATATCTTCGGTTCAATGAATATTGAACTTGTTTTCAATTTTCTTCCCTTATTATTAACAGTGGTACCATGGGCTTTATATATATATATATTAGATATATAGATATCTCCTATTGTATGAATATAAGAGTATTTCTTATGTATATTCTTGGGTTGTATACTCATTTTATAAGATAATATTTTTTTAAGTTTATCATGCCAATTTATACTCCCATCAGCAATGTGTGTTTGTGTTTGTGTGTGGGTCTGTGTATACATATACATATTTATGCCAAATTTATATATTATGGACACCTATATACAAGTGATGAAGTCATTTGGAAAAGCCATGTTCCACATGTGTGCACATGTGCACACACATTCACACGTGCTCATGATGCACCAACCCATTACTGTGTAGTGTTTAAATTTCCAGACTTTAGAAACAGATATATAGGTTCAAGAGAGTCCGTTTTTAATTCTATTACTACAAGCATGGCTTCCTCATCTGTAAAATAAGGATAATAATAATTACCTACATTATATGGCTTCTGCAAGAATCAAATGATATACAACCAGAAGGTAATTGATATATTAGCTAAAAGATGTGAAATGATCAATAAACTTTTGCCATCAGTAATGTTGATATTACCCTTTTATCTTTATGTTACATGTCATAAATTAAAATGTATGCCTTGTTTTTTTAACTTTTTCTCCATCTTCCTGATACATTTTTTAATGTTTGATGATTTAATTTTTTAATTAAATTTTAACTACTGATTTATTATTGAAACTTATTCCAATGTACAGTTTTTTAATTCAACATTTGCATGTAAATTTTTAAGTATCAGTACTACATTTTACAAAGATACAGACAAGCTACAACAGAATGGGTAGTTCTGTTTTGTGTGAATCACCAGTTTTTTTGTGTGGTTTTTTTTTTTTCTAAATCTAATTTTGGAAAGATTCAATTGCGGGATATAGGACGGGAATGAAAATGGCAGATATTCGTTTCTTTGTGTTTAAGAAACCCATATTCACTGATATGCGGGGGAGAATTGAGTCCATTATTTCGCAGCATTATTGAAAATCACTCTATTTCCCCTCTGAGCTGGTGGAGCAGAGAAGAATTCCAGGCCATCGACTGCATGGCATTACTGAGGTAATGCATTCCATCGTAAACTTCCAGCCTTAAAAAAGTCTTACGTTTTTCAGCTTCTAACTTATGGCTGGGATCTAAACCCTTAGATTGGCCCAGGGATTTGATATATCTGGATAGACTGTTAATGTTTTCCTTTTAAAAGTTGAGTTTGTGGTATTGAGTCTGTTCAGTTTTCCTTAGCTAAAGCACATATCGACGATAGAAATGCCTAGGCACTCCGGAACCTCTGCTCATCTCAGTGATATGTGGGTGCCTTACGGTTCTAAAGAAAGTGAAAGGAGTTAACATGACAGCCAATAGCAGGCAATTTTAGGAAACTTATACAACCTATTTTTCCATTAATTATTCTTAAAGCCTCAGTTTATTCCATTTTAAATGTGCACCTACATATATTTATATAGAGTACTTTTGGAAACTAAATGGAAGAAAAATAAGCCATTAATTAATCATCAATAAGTTATAATTTATAATCATAAATATATAGTAAGTTGTTATAAATTGTACACTATAATAAAGTATTAATAATTGATAAATTAGTAATATACATACAATAAATATTCATCATTGTGGTAACCATTGAATCCTCACAAGGAATATATAAAGTATTATTTATGACCTTTACTGGAGGAGAAATAATATACATCTTCCAGGTTCTTATAAAAATCCCCCTATCCTAAGTTATTTTGGGTAAATATATGGTCAATAATATGCCTATGAATATGCATACTTCCCTTCTATTTTTAACATTTAAGTTTTGGAAAATCCAAGGTAGAAATAGGATGAAAAAGGTGAGAGTGGAAGAGTCGATGAATGAATCCAGAGAGAACATTATGTCAGTCCTGGTGTATCCCTCATGTATCAGGTGGGGTCAAGGATGAAAAGGTGAAGAAAAGAAGAGATAAATAATATCATTAACACAAATATCTATTCCCAGCACCTTGATACCTTGTTTGTCCTGCGAGGTTAATGTAGTCTGCCCGAGATTCCACTTTCTGTGAACTCAGGGGCCCTATTTGCCTGGCATCGCGCTCCCATTGCCTCACTCAGCTCCTGGCAGGTGGTCGGCGCACAGTCTCATGAACGAGTGAATAATAATTAAATGGAACAGTGAGTGAGTCGGCAAGTGACTGAGTAAGTGGGTAAATGAAAAGACGTATCACAGGAGGCACTTGTTTGACTTAGTAACGTGTGCCGTTTCCGAATCTCGGTCCAGACCCAATGCAAGAAGCATGAGGAGAAAAGAAAGCATTAGCCTCCTTGACCACAAAGCCATGCAGTGTTAAAACAATTTGGTTTTTTGAGTAAAATAAGTTCACCTCTAAGAAGGAACCATGGACGTGGCCTGTGATGTCTTTGTCGACTGTTTCAAAGATCCCCCTATATTTTTGCCCTTTAGAATAGTGTTTAAATCTTGCATAATATTCCATTCCTATTCATACTATTCATTGTACATGATAGGAAAGATAGACAGGAGAACAAATATCTTGGGTATGTATAAAGGACAGACTGCCCATGAAGGGAAAACAAAGTATTTTTGTCCTTAGCCTCATTCAAAAATATCCTCTACTCGGGGCGCCTGGGTGGCTCAGTGGGTTAAAGCCTCTGCCTTCAGCTCAGGTCATGATCTCAGGGTCCTGGGATCGAGCCTCGCCATCATCGGGCTCTCTGCTCAGCGGGGAGCCTGCTTCCCCGCCTCCCCTCCCCCATCCCTCCGCCTACCTCTCTGCCTGCTTGTGGTCTCTGTCAAACAAATGAAATAAAATTTCTGAGAAGAAAAAGAAGAAAAAAGAAAAGAAAATATCTTCTACTCTAACTAGAATGCACGTCATCACTCATTCTCAGTCTCATCCTAATTGATCAACGAAATATTTGACAGAGTTGATAAACATTTTATTTATTTATTGAGAGACAGAGACAGAGACAGAGAAAGAGCAAGCAGGAAGAGAAGCAGAGGAAGACGGACAAGCAGACTCCCTGCTGAGCGTGGAGCCTGACACAGGGCTGCACAGGCGGCTCCGCGCCCACATCCCTGAGATCATGACCTGAGCTGAAAACAAGAGTTGGAGGCTTAACCCACTGAGCCTCCCAGGCGCCCCCGATAAACATTTCTTAAATACTCTTTCTTGCATATGCTGAATCATACATGCCTCGTGCAAATTATTAATAGGTATTTAGGGAACTAAGTTTTTGTGCCTTGGGCCTTTGGCTCATACTGTTGTTTTTCACTTAGAATATTCTCCCTCCACCTCTACAGTCACACTCTGATTCATCATGCCAAGTTGCACTTACAGCTCATGTACACTAGGAGCTCTGTATCTGAACATATATCGTACCCTATTTTCCTTTCATATGGGACTTCTACAATATCTGAACTTTTTAGTTATTTACTTCTCACTTTTTCTATTGTATATAATTTTAGAACCACATTGTTTTTTTTTCTTTTTGCCTACATCCACACTCAGAAATACAGTATTTTATAAGTTATAAGTAAATGTTAAATAGGTATTTATTGCCAGATGAATGGTGAAGTTACTTTATTTACTTGAACTACTATGATTTCACATTAGCAACAACGAATAGCTTCATGAGAGCATGACACACACGGTTGGTATGGATGGAAGGAAAAATCCCACATAAATATGAAATTAGTAAATCAATTACAAGCCTGGGTAATGATTAGTTACTTAACAAAATAGAACTTTGGAAAGAGGTATTCGAGTATAATAAAAAATAAAAAAAATTACATGATATAAGACAGAATTAAAGTGATTGATAAACAAAATCCATATACTTAGACAGCCATTCATTAAAATAAATACATTGGAAATATTAGTGAGTGCATGATGGTGTTAAAATAGACAATATTCAGATAAACCAACTGAAAAAAATGGGAGATTTCTAAGATGAAATTAATACCCTTTAAATATATTTCCTGTTCTACTAAGTTTGCCTTTTTTTTTCCCTTGGTCCAAAATGTATTCAGAAAAAAAATGTATGTATATGTTATATATATATATATATGTATATTTATAATACATAAGCATTTTTTCACATTTGTCTTTATGTTCGCATTGAGAATTGTTTGTGTTTGGTAGCAAAAGGAACCCCTATCTGCTCTTCAGGACCAAAACATTTTTATTTTAATAACTCTTTTTCACAGGGATCAGAAGAAAAACCCTCCATGGCAATTAGCAAGACCCATTTGAATAGTATGTTTCTGGGAAGTACCTTTTGGCGTCACTCCCCACCTCCACGTCTCTGCTAGATGAATTATAGCGTTGGCATTTGTTTAATGGAGCATGAACACAACATTTCACAAAGCAATCAAGATACAACTAGAACAAGCTGGTTTGGAATAAAATTGTAAAATTAGGTTGCAGAGGAAACGAAAGCACTGCTATTTATTCTACGTAGCAGTTTGATGACCTAATGATGTGAATCCAGCTCAGCAGTTGGACAATTTTGAAAAGAGACAGAAGCAAACATTCTATTATTGAGTGGAAATTACAGACACAGTATGTGAGGTCAACAGCATTACGACCGAAAATGTGCGCTGAAGCTTCAGCTGCATCCGTGGGAATAAAGAAACGAAACAAACGTTAAGGGACCTGAGATTGGAAAGAGACTTAATTCTGGAGATAATAGAGTTTGTTTAGTTTAGAGAAATAATGCCGGCAGTGATTTTTCATTTAAAAATGTACTTGAAGTTGCTAATGATGATTAAGTGTTTACGGCTGCTTAAGCAACACAACATTGTCCGTATGTGTGAACCACGGACTGAGCAAGAGAACATGTCCCTCCTCCTCCCTCCTGACCTTCTGTTGATGATATGCCTCCACCCTTTAGAGAATTAGCTAACTTGTCCTATCTTGCTATGTTGTCCTATGTTGTCCTATCTTGCAGCAATATGAATTATCAGTCAACCGACACTGAATGTTTTCTTTGGCTTTTGTTTGTTTTAACCAAAGACCACTGCTTCTTTGAAAGCTGTGTGTTCAGAGTAAAGCAACAGGGCATAAAAATGTTATCCTGAATTTAAGCAAGTTTTTCCCCCTCACTAGATTTTGCATGGACACCATCAGAATATCTTACAGAAGGGCCAACAGATTTGGCTGAAAATACACACAGAAAAAAGCTTTGTTATTCTCGTCGGCAAAGCAAGCGATATCAATGCTTGGGTTATCACAGAATGAGAACTTATTTTTTTGGAAATAATTCCTGGAATTCCTAGAAAATCTAATGAATATATGTTTTCCATTTGGTGATTTCCTAATTGGCTTAAGAAAAGTTTCTAGGGACGCCTGGGTGGCTCAGTTGATTAAGCAGCTGCCTTCGGCTCAGGTCATGATCCCAGCGTCCTGGGATCGAGTCCTGCATCGGGCTTCTTGCTCAGCGGGGAGCCTGCTTCTCCCTCTGCCTCTGCCTGCCACTCTGTCTGCCTGTGCTCGCTCATTCTCTCTCCCTCTCTCTCTGACAAATAAATAAACAAAAATCTTTAAAAAAAAAAAAGTTTCTATGTTGTGCAATACTACCAGTATTTAGAAGTCTAAGTACAAAAATGTTTACTGTCTTGGCATATATACTTGACTAATAATTTAGAGATATTTTAGAATTTTTGGATATTCAACATAACATGCACTAATAGAGATTTTGAGTAGTGAACTGAATCATTATTAAATAAAATCATGTTGAATTTTAAAGTACATAGAATGTACTTATGTACTTATTTAATATGCTCTCCATTTATAACAAAAAAAAAAAAAACCAATTCTGTTATAGTGAATCCTAAGTTAAAATAAGAGTTCACAAATTGTTGATAGCAGTCCATATTTTACCAAAATAACTTTGAAATAAAAATATACTGCACAACCAACCTAAAATTTGGTGAGTTCAATTTACATCCAGGGTTTACCTGGTTCACTTTATTTCCTCACTTTCAGCTTTTGGGGAGAGAAGACTCATACTAAATAATAATTCAGAGCTAATTACAAATGTCTAGACATTATTCTGTGTGCCTCAACCTTGGTTGATACCTTTTTTCAATTAAAATTTCTATAAATTTTATCAAATAACACCTTTTTTTTTTCATTTTTTATATATCCTTACAACTGTGAGATTCAACCACTACCTCAATATTTTTTGATTGCCTATAATGTGCAAAGCATTGTGTCACATATGGATCAGGGCTAAAAAAGCCCTGAGTAGAGTTTGAGTCAAACTCTAACTTTGATAACTGCCACGTTGATAAGGAAAGGCCAGGTCTACTCTCCTTCAACCCCATACCTTAGACTTCCCCTTTGATCTTATCACAAAAGTCCATACCTTCACTTTTCTGATAGAACATATCTTTATAAAATAATAACAGTTGCAAAATGTAAAGTCCCAGCACTGTAAATGTAATACTTAAAACTTTATAGCAAAAATACCTTTAAAAAAGACTCTGTCCTCTTTACGGTGTACAAATTAATCAGGGCAGATTCTGCTGTGTTTAGTGAAATGCAGTAGTCAGCTGGTAATTTAGGATTACTATTTCAGTCACAATCTGGTTCAAAAATCCATTTTCTTTCCGCTATAGATGCCTCATACAGCTGAAGCAGGCACAACTGGTTTGGGGAATTTGGGAGGATTGGTATCTAAGCTCTTTATCTGGATAAGTCTGACAAAAGTAGCATGCATTTATAGGCTGTTCTTAGTGTAGGCTCAACCACTACTGTCTCCAGCATTTTTCAACTCTCACAATTAGCCTCTCAAAGTAAAAGCAGTTTCTTTTTGTTTCCCCAACTCTTTTCACCAGTAGACAGTGTACACCCTTCTTAATGTCTGTCCCATTTTAAACCAGGGGACTTGCTATGCAGCACGCCAGCTTTGTCCCCACCTAATCTGCTATTTCCTGTTCACAGTCATGGAGAAGTGACATTTCTTTCCAGACCCTCAAGAGCCATGAGGCCCCAGGAGCTCAGGCTTACCCAGGGGGCTGCTCCATCTTAGGAATTACCTAATGCTGGTAAATGCTAGCTCAAACTTTGTTAATCTAAAAATATCTTTATTTTCCTTTATCATTGAAAAATAATTTCACTGTGTGTCCCGGTCAGGCTGATGTATTAAAAAAAGAAAAAAATTCTTGGTGTATTGGTTTTCTCAACTTATGGAGGTATTTTTGACAAATAAATATTGTATACTTGTAAAGCATACAGTGTGATGTTTTGACCTACATACACTGTGTGAAATAATTACCACCATCAAGTTAGTTAATGCATCCACCATCACACATAACTATCGTTTTTTTTCTGTGTGTCTGGTGAGATTGTTTAAGGTTTACTCTCTTAGCGAAATTTCCAGCACACAAACCTACAGCTGATACAAGGAAGAGAAAGAGAAATTGAAGTATATCACTATGGAAAATTACCAATTCACAACGGAGATGGCAAAAGAGGAAGAAAGGAACAAAAAAATCTATAAAATAGCCAGGAAATAATAAGATGGCATCAGTAAGTCCTTACTTATCAATAATTACTGTAAATTTAAATGGGTTAAATTATCCAGTCAAGGCATGCAGTGGCTGACTGGAAATACATACATACACACATACATGCATACATGCATACATGCATACATGCATACATGCATGCATACATGCATACACACACATGCTTACATACATACATGCATGCATACATACATGCATACATACATGCAAATGAACAAAATCTAGCTACATGCTGTCTACAAAAAATTTACTTCAGCCTTAAGGTCAAAGGTTTATAGTTTCAAAGGGAAGGAATGGAAAAAGTTATCCTATTTAAGCGGAAACACAAAGAGAGGGAGGGTAGCTATAGTGATGTCAGTCTGGCATAATTTTTTAACGGGCACATTGAGAAAAGATTCTCTCTGTCTCTGGCTTCCATATTCCTGTGTGAAACTCTGCTGTTAATGTACATATTATTGTTTTTTTAATAAATCATCTCTTTGAAATTACTAGCTGCTACTAACATCTCCTCTGGGTTTTGTAATCTGAGATAACTGATATTCCTGGGTGTTTCCGTTGGTGGTGGTAGGGGGAGGGATGCTTGCTTTTAGCATGCCTAATAGTGATTTGTTGAACTTTGTTCATATGACTATGAATCTTTTAATACTAATTCTTGAATTATCTTCCAACATTCTGTAAAATATTATCTTTCATTTTCTTTTCTCATCTGGAATTCAAAAATGATAAAAAATCTTATTTGAATTACTATTTTTTCCATTTTTTAAAATCCCTATTTACTATGGCTTTTTCTCTCTGCCGCTAGAAAAATCTTTAGCTTTACTTTCAGTTCATTGTTTAGTTGTGTGTGCAATTAATCTGTTATTAAATAACCCAATTAACTTTACATTTCAACAATTACATATTTATTTCTAAAAGGTCTATTTAGGTGTGTCTCAAAACATGCTTGGTTATTTTTAATAGCCCCTTCCTTAACTGATAAGAACTCTACTTTTACTAGTTTTGATCTCTGAGGATTTTTTCCTTGCCAGTTCAACAATGAATTAAGATATTTATCTTTAAAAGGGATCTTACTTTATTGATTTTTATTTAAGTGGGAAGATTGATCAGATTTTTTTGCCTCCATAATATTGGTAAACTTAATTTACAGGAGATAATCTTGCATCTTTTTAATTCCATAAATGAATCTCACTTTGAGACCTTCAAAACCTTTCCTGTACAAAGTTGACTTAATAGAGGACATGGGGACTGGGCTAGGGCAGGAGTTAAAGATCAGTTTTCTGTTTTGGGGGACTGGTCATCCAGCTATAATTGGGTTTATATGTGAGCTTCCCTTTGAAATTTCGCTATCAAAATTCCCTTCATTCTTGCTCAATGACTGGAACTTTCTGATCCTGTGTGCCCTGTCTGCACGTGTAAATCTGAATAATTAAAAGTCCAGTTTCCTAAAATGTACAAAATATAGAATGTGTTAATGCCTCTGTGTTTTGAATGATAAAGAGTAGTCAGGAAGCGAAAAGAAGGGGTGCCTGGGTGCTCAGTCGTCAGGGTCCTGGGATCCACCCCCACAGGGGGCTTCCTGCTCAAACAGGAAGCCTGCTTCTCCCTCTCTCACCCCCCTGTGGAGGCCGAGAAAAATTAAGGCCATCCCACCTCAGGTTTAGCCTTAGCATAAGTACAGCCATCTTAGCTTCGGCAGCCATCTCAGGCCCAAGGGCCGAACTTTCCCTTACTTTACTTTAGTTCCAGAGACCCCCACCCTGCTTTAGTTCCAAGAAAGTACCCCACCCTGCAACACCCAGGAGCAGCTAATCAGCTTAAATCACCAGGGCGGCTAGCCGGTTGCGATGGGGACCAGATGTTGGAAAAAAGCTTATCTTACTAGACCACCAGGGGGGCGCAAGCCAAAAGTATGTAGGGTCTCTGAAGTGATGGAAAATTACTGTGTGTTAAGTGCCTTAAAAATGCTATATAAACCCTTGGTTTTGAGTGCTCGGGGTCTTGTAGATTCCCGCTGTACTGGGCAGATACTCAGGCCCCAGCTAGCTGGAAATAAACCTCGCTGTGGGACTTGCATTATCGGGAGTGTTCTCTGTCTATTTGAGAGGTGTTCGACTCCGTATCCTAACACCTGCCTTCTTGTGTTCCCTCTCTCACTGTGTGTGTGTGTGTCTCTCTCTGTCAAATAAATAAATAAAAATCTTTAAAAAATAAAAAAATATATTAACAATTTTTAAAAAAAGAAGAGAAAAGTAGGCCAAAGATCATGAATGATGAGTCTGTGTTGGGACAGTAAGATCTCTGGTTCTCATTTCCTTTGCTGTACCTCCACATCCCCACCTCAGGCCTGGGCTGCAGCCTCTCTGAATGGTAAAGCCAGAGACATTAATGCAGACAAAGCAATGCACTCACATATTTTTAGTCAATTTGGTCCAATCAGGGAGAGTAGAAAGGAGTGGTTTTACATCTCATTAAAATTTTACCTTGAACTTGTAGGCCAATATCTTTGCAAGTAACAACAGTATTGTGCTTTCTTTTGTCGTTGAAACCTGTGTTATCTCAAAGTCCTCCAGGGAAATAATTCTGCTGCTCAAATACAGGATATGCAGTATTGGAAATCTTGTGATTCCAACTTTTACTTTTTTGTCTCCAAATAACTAGATGCAATACATTTTAAAATCCACCTCACAGGAAATGTCTAGACCTTACCTTGGGAAATCAGGGATCATGTCTGTAATTTGTTTATCATGCTCTGTCCCATAAATATCACCCCATTGATTCCAAACATGAAGCAGAGTTTTCCCTAATTTGAAATAAATAGAAAACAGGTAATAAAAATTGACCCATCAGGTAAATATCACAGAACCACAGTTGGATAAAAGAAAAAAATTATTTGTAAAAGTTTGCTTTCCATTTGCAATTAAACAAATGCCTAAAGCAGCTATCCTATTACACAGTAAGCCTTATTTTGATAAGGCCCTCAGCGCTAAATTGCAGAGAACCAGAGATAACAGGAGGTAGGAGTACAGAGTGTCTAGTGGTTAGATTTGGGTGCATTCTGTTATCATCTAGTGGAACTTTACAAGATACAATTATGTGGATCCCATCTCCAGAGAATCTGGTTTAATTTATCTTGGATGCTATTTGGTGATATCTAGAGACATGAAAACTCTAATATGCAGACAAAATTGGGGGAAAAAATGGTACTGCCATTGAAACCTCGGCGCCTCGCCTCCTGTTCCGTATGTGGTAAGTTCCCAGTAAACATGGAATGTGAGCGAAGTGAGTAATGTAACAGTAAAATTTGTTCCCAAAGTGGCATATGCTGAGTGTGGATCACAGTGAAAGCTTAGAACTCCTGGGAGCTACATACACAAGGGGTGTTGTACCTTTTCACGGGCTCTTTGCAGGCTGATCATGGGAACCATTAGGGATGGTACTGAAGACAGGACAAAGCGTTTTATTTGGTGTAGACCTGGTGGAAGGGAAAGGATCATTAAGCCATCAAGGGATGGGCAGTAGGCTCTGCTGCCTGCAGGGCACATATGAAGATCTATTATAGCTTGGAAAAGGGACAGGAGAAAACACCCTTTTCTCTCTTACAGTTTTCTTCTCACTGGTAAAGGAGGTAAATCCTTGAGTCCAGTCCTGAGACCCAGAAACACAGTGGCTGCCTAAGAGAGAGTATAACAGAGAAATGTCCTTCCCTATAACCAGGCAAGCAAAAACAGCATAACAAGCACCAATAGTCTACTGCTCAGAGAAAGAACTGCATAGAGAAAGATGCATTTTGAGGTACAGGTGTGCAGAGAAGGTCTAAAGCAGGGAAGAGACATTAAGACGATCATTAAGTCATTCAACAAACCAACTGCCCCCCTAAGAACAAGGTACCAGTGGAAGAATCTGAAGCCCATAGTACCTTGAAACAATAAAACTCACATGAATTCAATGCTTGAATAAATTAACTCAACTCTGCCCACTAACATGCTAGCAGAATATACAAACATACTTGCACTTATAAATACAAAGTAAAAATTCCACACTCAGATATGATCTAGCTGTTGGAACATCTAGCTGTTGGAAATTTAAAATAACTATGATTAATGTGGTAAGGGCTGTAGTAGAAAAGGTGTCCAGCGTGCAAGAGCAGTTGGGGAATTTATTAGAAAAATAGGAACTATAAGAAGACTCAAATGGAAAAGAGAAAAGAATCACAGCAGAAACAAAAAGTGCCTTTGATGGGTTGATCAGTAGACCAGACACAGCAGAAAAAGAGAATCCATGAATAGAGGTAAATAGAAATTACCCATATTCAAACACTAAGAGAAAAAAAGTGTACAAAAATGGAAACAAACAAAATCAGCATCTTTAAGAACTGTAGAAAATATTCCAGCCACTTAACATACTCCTAGAAGTGGAATCCTAGAAGCAAAAGAGAGAACATAGTAGAAAATAAATAGAGGACACAGGGTCAAGATATTCCCCAAAATAATGAAAGAAATTAAACCATAGATCCAGGAAGCTAAATGAATTAGAGAGGATAAATATCAACATAGACACATATACATACACACCATATTCACATTACTGCATATTAAAGATAAAAAAATAACAAAGTTGAGAATAAAATATATATTACATTGAAAGGAATAATGTTTATATTATAAGATAATGGATTGACATCTCCAAAGTGATGAAATCACAACAAATCACTGCCAACACAGAATTCTAAATAGAGTGAAGGTGTATTTCACTAAAAATGTAGAAAAGGACTTTTTTTCAGACAAACTAAAACTGAGCAAGTTTATTACCAAGTGATACATACTACAAAAATGTTCAAAAGTCATTAGGTGGAAGGAATGAAGTACTAAACAGAAATGTGAATCTTTAAAAAGAAACGATCATCAATATAAATTATTTAAATGAAGGTAGATATAACATATGGGTTTTTTTTTATCTCTCTAGTTGAAAATTGCATGTCTAAAGCCAAAAAAACTAGCAACATATTGTTTGAAATGTATGAAAAATAAAGTGTGTAATAGCAATAATAATACAAAGATGGGAAAAATTAGGAATATACTGTTGTAAGATTTATATATTACACTTGAAGATATGTAATATTTTAATCTACACTGTGGTAAGTTGCATAACTGTATTGTAAATACTAGATGAAGGGAATATAAAGATAAAGACAAATCCATAAAAAGAAGGAAAAAAGAAAAACTGGAATAAATCAATGTCTAAATGTCTATCAAGATAGACATTTAATCTAACCAGTTTAAAAATTACACTAAGTGCAAGTATTCTATTCATATTAAATTACAAATGAAAATAGGTCCTGGCTATATTCTGTCTACAGGAATCGTACTTTAAATAAAATTACATACACTGCATGTAAAAATAAAATTATTGAAAATATATATTATGCAACACTAATAAAAGGAGGTTTTTTTTAAAATCAGAAAAGGTAGACTCTAAGGAATATTCAAAGAGGAAAATGTGTATCTAAAAAGAGAAACTCAAAGTCCAGAGAATTTTCTAGTGAATAGTTTCAAGTTTTCAAACAAAAAGTATCTGTTAACAAAATTTTCAAAATAGAAGAGAAATTTCCCGTTTAAATTTATAACACCAATATTTTCCTGACCCCACATCATTCTTAGAAAACTCATCATAATAATAGGGGAAAATAATCATGTGAAGATTGTAAAGGAAAAATGAAATTCTTCCTGTTCACAGACCATATAATCTTTCTACATGGAAAATCTCAAGTAATCTATTAAAATGTTACTAAATCAAATAAATAAATTGAGCATTTTCACAGACTACAATGTCGATAAGCAACACCTATTGTGTTTCTATAAACTAGAAACAGACAATTAGAAATACAAAGTTAAACAAACAAACAAAAAGACCATTTAATCACAGGGTACTGGGTGTAAGTGATGAATTACTACATTATACTCCTGAAACTAAATATTACACTGTATGTTAATAAATTGAAATTTAAATAGAAACTTGAAGCTACAAAAAACAAAAACAAAAAACCACCCACAATAACACCAAAAACATCAATTACTTCTACTGAAATCTAAACTGAGTGTGTGTGTGTGTGTGTGTGTGTGTGTGTGATGTGTATGGGAAAAACTGCAAAACAACTTTGAAAGAAATAAATCAACACAAGATGAATGGGGCATGATTCTTTAAAAACAAAACCAAACAAACAAGTAAACAAAAACCTTTGCTTCTACTTCACACTATATACTAGTAATCATCTTGAAATTTATTACCAAGAAATTCTGGTAGGCATCAAATATCATGAGATATGACATTTTTAGAAGGTTCTGTCAGTATTAACCCTGGAATTCAACCTTAGAAGTCTTCAAAACTCCTCTCGCTTTTCTTCTTTCTGAATATGGCTTAATATAGGAAACTCTTATGGGGCGCCTGAGTGTCTCAGTTGGTTAAGCCTCTGCCTTCAGCTCAGGTCATAATCTCAGGGTCTTGGGATCGAGCCCCACTTTGGACTCCCTGCTCAGCAGAGAGCCTGCTTCTCCATTTCCCTCTACTGCTCCCCCTGCTTGTGCTCTGGCTCTCCCTGTCAGATCAATAAATAAATAAAACCTTAAAAAAAAAAAGGAATCTCTTATGTGTTTCTCATTCAAAGCCAACTGGCACCAACTTAAAAGAAAACTCCCTAAAATGATGAGTTTTTCCCCCTCTAACATCTGATCAATTTTTATTGATTGATTTCTGAGAGAGAGAGAAAGAAAGAGAGTCTGTGTGTGTGCAGGCAAGTGGCAGAGGGAGAGGGAGAGAGAGAACCCCAAGCAGGCTCCACACCCAGTGCAGAGTCCAATACAGGGCTAGATCTCAGGACCCTGAGATAATGACCTGAACCAAAATCAATAGCCAGATGCTTAGCCAACGGAGCCACCCAGGTGCCCTTGATCAATTATTTTGGACAAAAATGAATGTAAGCCAAGCTGAATTATTCCTAATACCAGAGAAATCATACACAAATAATAATCAGAACATGCATGGGCTATGTCTATCACTGTAATTTCATTTCTTACTCTCTGAAATAGAACTTCTATGAAGGAATAAAATACTTGATTTATACTTAAATGCCTATTAATTATCCAAAAGGCTGAAAAGTCATCACTGTTGCAATGCTTTGCATTCATTCAATTTTATCAGTCATATAAAAGACCTTATTCTCTGGAATAGTTTTTTCTTCTCTCACTCTCTCTCTATCTCTCTTTTTAGCTGCTTTTATTTTATTTTTTTTTATTTTTTACAGTTTTTACTTAAATTCTACTTAGTAAACATATAGTATAACATTTGTTTCAGAAGTAGAATTTAGTGATTCATCAGGAACATATAACACCCTGTGCTTATCACAAGTGCCCTCTCTAATATCCATCATCCATTTTGCCCATCCCCCACCCACCTCTCCTCCTTCACCCTCAATTTGTGCTCTATAGTTAAGAGTCCTTATGGTTTGTGTCCCTCTCTTCCCCCGCCTTCTTGTATATTCATGTGTTTTGTTTCTTAAATTCACATATGAGTGCTATAATATGGTATTTGTCTTTCTTTGACTTGTTTTGCTTAGCATAATGCACTCTAACTCCATCCATGTTATTGCAAATGGCAGGACTTTGTTCTTTTGATGGTTGAGTAATATTCCCTTATATATGAATATGCCACATCTTCTTTATATTTTCATCAGTCAGTGGACGTTTGGGCTCTTTCCATAATTTGGCTATTGCGGATAATGCTGCTGTAAACATCAGGGTGCATGTGTTCCTTTGAATCAGTATTTTTCTATCCTTTGTGTAAATACCTAATAATGCCATTGTTGGGTCATAAGGTAGTTCTATTTTTAACTTTTAAAAGTTTCTTCTTCAAATTTTTATATGTTGTTAGTATATTTATTTAAATGCTTACCCTGTTCACAATTTTTACCCTTATCATACAGTTGTGGATGTTTTAATTTTTCCAATGACTTCAAAATTGTCTCTATTTTTTTCTTGTCTCTACTATTTTCTATTACTTCTCTCCCTCCTGTTGCTTTGGCCCAATTTTTCAGTTCTTCATTACTTTTCTGTCTGCACACTTCTTATGATGTATTGAATCTTCCATATCAGTCTATTTTCAAATTATGTATTTCTACCTAGTTTTTCCATTATTAATATATATATTTTATCTGATATCACTGGAATGTTTACATATTTAACTTCACATCTTTGATCATCAAATTCTATTATGATGTAGATTATTTGGTTTAATTTATGTTACTTATTTCACAGTAGTTATGCTCTCATTTTCTTAGTTATTTCTTCTCTTTAGCTCATACTTTTCTATGGACATCAATTATCATTTTAGTAAGGGTACCCTGGGTGGGAGATGTTCTCAAACTTCGGCCCCAGTTCCTTTTTGTTTTTAAAAGAAGTATTCAAGGGTCCAAGGTGGAGTTCATCTCTGTAAGCTGCCCCTCCCACATACCAGAGGACAGTCTCAGAGAAGCTTCTCCTGTTTCTGACAAAGCATGTCCCTAAGATGGTACAAATACCTAATAAGCTCTCAAATATTTCATAGGCTCCTCATATGTTTGCCTTCAATTAGTTTCATGTGCTACGACTTGTTTTCCGACATCTCCGGATTCTTGAAAAGGGTTCAGAATAGTAAGTGTTCAATAATATTTGATGAGTAAATGAAGGAACAAGCACATACATGCTTTAGGTTAACTAATAACATATTTTGATAAGTAACATTGTAACAAACATTAATTCCTTTTTAAACTTTTCAATAGGGGGTTTTTATTACATCTTTACATATCACAGATAGATCTTAAGAACTATCTAACATCATGGGGCACCTGGGTGGCTCAGTCAGTTAAGCGTTGGACTCTTAGTTTTGGCTCATGTCATGATCTCAGGGTTATGAGATCGAGCCCTGTATCAGGCTTCATGTTCAATGCAGTCTGCTTGGAATTCTCTCCGTTTCCCTCTCCCTCTCCCTTCGGCTCCTCTCCCCTCTCCTGCTCATGCTCTCTCTAAAATAAATACATAAATAAAATATTTTTTTAAAAAAAGAATTATCTAGCATTTTGCTTTTTTTAATAGACCATCATTCCTTAGATTCTATTTATTGGCCTGCCGAACTGTTCCTTTTCCAGAGACATAGGTACTATCCAAATATTTCAATAATCCTTCTTTTTAACTGTTTTGGCCTGGTAAATGAAAGCACCTGAACTTGATAAACAAGTTTATCAGTGCTGTTTCCTATGAGAATTAACTCATCTTTGTGAGGCTTGAGAAACTGAACAAGTAATGGCTGGTCTGATCAGAACCCTATTTTTTCATCCAAGAAATTACAGGTTACAAAAGACTCATTCTTCTGAACAACGTTGATGAGGAAGTGAGCCTACGCTGATATCGTCGTGTAAAGGAAGCCCGATGTGCCCCCCAATCATGTTGTTCCTATGATGACAAGTAGAACCGTAGCCTATTCCTTCCTATGTCCCCAATTTTGTCAGTCTGAAGCATTTTTCTTCCCGAGGTGACTGAGTTCTAATTGATGTGGTTAAAATTCTCTGGTGGACTTCACAATGATTGTGTGTCCCTTCAGAATGATGTTAATATTTTCTGGAATGTCCATGGTCCAGTTGCTGAGAATGGTCTTTGTTCTTGCAGTGGATACAGAAAAGAGACCTGATTCCTGTTAGAAGTTACTGTTACTACACCTGTTAGTTACACCTGTTACTACAAGTGACTGACAGATTTGGATTTTGGTGGCCCTGCCTATGCTCACACCCTTTAATTATTGTTTGCTGCAAAATTCAAAACAGAAATGGTTTGGCTCCTCAAAGACCCCAAAGGAATAGAACCAATATACATTTCACTATTGCAGAAGGGTGACATATGAGTTAGGTGAGTTAGCTGGGGTAATAATTCTAACTTATTTCAGAGATTGTTTGCTATACCTTAACAATGGATGCCTGAGCTAGTTGCTCATCTGGCTATTCCTTACATAAGCTTTGATTGCAAATAGAAAATAAGTAAGATATCAATGTGGTATTAAGCCATACATAGCCAGGATGTAATGTGAAGAGTGTTAAAATAGATGCTCAAAATGTTCTGAAATCACAGTGGAGAAGGATGTTCATTTGGAACTGAATTTTACAATGCATAGAGCTCTGTGAAAGTCTTTCTTTTAATCAATAGTGTGTATGTTAATCTCACCATCTGCCCCACTACTCCCTCCCACCCCTTTTGTTCTGCCAAGTCTTCTTCCTTCCCTGCTATTGAATTAACTTTATATCTTTATTCTACCCACAGGTAGATCTTTCTTACAGGAGCTGAGGTTTGGTCAGTTTGACTTATTATTTTTCTTTAAAGATTTTATTTATTTATTTGAGAGAGAGAACACAAAAGGGAAAGAGAAAGAGGGGTTAGAAACAGACTCTGCACTGAGCAGAGAGCCTAATGTGGGGCTCAGTCGCTGAGATCAGGACCTGAGCTGAAGGCAGATGGTTAACTGACTGAGCCACCCAGGCACCCCTTGGTAAGTTTGATTGAGATAGTAACAGCCTGAAATGCATTTCTTAAGTATATCCATTGTTGTTTACTTCTGAACCTCAATTAGATATTGAGTCTTACATCTTAATTTAAATATGATTAGCTTTATTTTTCATCTTTTCCTGATCTGATATTTATGTTATGATCTTGTATTTCTCAAGAAATAAAGAACTTTGCTACAATGACTGAAAACATTTTAGTGTAGGTTGATTAAAAAAAAAAACTTGGAAGCCCAAAAATCATATTAAAACCATTTCATAATGGGAAAAAATGCACAATGAATCTTGGAATTAATTTTTCTTTCCTTTTTTTTTTTTTTTAATTTATTTATTTGTCAGAGAGGGAGAGAGATCAAGCACAGGCAGACAGAGTGGCAGGCAGAGGCAGAGGGAGAAGCAGGTTCCCTGCTGAGCAAGGAGCCCGATGTGGGACTCGATCCCAGGATCGCTGGGATCATGACCTGAGCCGAAGGCAGTCGCTTAACCAACTGAGCCACCCAGGCGTCCCTTGGAATTAATTTTTCAAGTTAAGCCCAATTGCTAAAGGATCTTCGAAAGAAATGTTAATTTATAGATGGTAAGCATATGTTAAAGGATGTTACTGTAGTCTCAAAATGTTCTGGGGTTGATAGTTTTTAAAAAATCATTTTTCCAGGCGTAATAGAAATACACAAGTCATTAAGTAGGCAAGGAAATATCGAGTATCGCTGGGGAGAAAGGAAAACAATCGTTAATGCTTAGTATTCCGAAAGTTTGGGGGAAATGAAGCTACTAACTGTGACGAGACTCTGCCTTTCTGATGCTCAAAATATAGCTGGGAATTGGGAATTCTGCTTGGCAATAAGCTCTTAAGCACATTTGTAGTGTGGGATAAAGTTCTTACTTGGATGAGTGATGTTCATTCAACTAGAGCTGATTTTAAAGGGATAGAATATAGGCCAGCAGATTTCTGTGACACACTCATAACCTTTCTGTAAATGCGCTGCCTTTATTTCTTATATCAAATGAATGCTAGGGTTTCAAAAGATATTATTCATAAATAGAATATAGTTTCTCAAAGGGGAAAGAAACCAGCCCATAACATACTGACCCCTGGGAAATAAAACACCAAATCATTTCTCCTTTAACTCCAAAGGAAGCCTATATTTTTTTATCAGTCACTTTTTCAGGGGAAGAAATCACTAGATTTCACCATCTATCTCTGTTTCTATTAGGTTGTCAATTTGGTTTGAGTTTTCATCAGAGTTGGATTAACAGCTGGAAGAAGAGTCGTCTCATCTAAACATTCACCAGGGGGCAATGAGAAAAATCTATTAAATTTGACATAGGACAATGGTACTTACTCAAGAAGACACTTTGAACATTTGTAATGGAAAGGCAACTTTTTTTGTAAAATTGGTTCAGATAATTCTCACAAATGTAGGATTTGTGATTCCCTTTAATTGAAAAAGCAATTTAATTTAACAGAGGAGAAATAAAGAGCTTTATCTATATGTAGTATTAATGAAGGCAGTATTATAAATTAAGGAATTAATGTAGGGTCCCAAAGGAAAAGCCTTATGATTCTAGTGCCAGATCTAATGCAAAAGAATAATTATTCATAATACAAGACACACATTATCCTGAGGTTTGTTAAAAAGAATGAAAGATAAAGGGTTTGGGGATTGCTATAGTTATACCACCAGTGATAGATATTTTAAAAATAGTTGAAATAAACATAATATTAATATTTACTAAGGTCCATTACATTCATTTCTAAGGTTTCTATATATTTTAAATATTTTGTGGTTTTCTTTAGTTACAAAAATAATGAAAACTTTTATAAGAAAAAGAAAGTCTTTATTAATGATGTCATGAAAAGTAAATTTGATAAAGAAAGCCAAAATATTTGCAGAGTAAAATGTAAATTGTAATTCTTTTTGTAAATTATTTTCTACTAATTTAGACTTTCTAATAAAATATTAACCATTACCAATGATAAAATAAAATAACCATATCCAGGCACCTGGGTGTGTCAGTGGGTTAAGTGTCTGCCTCTGGCTTAGGTCATGATCCCAGGGCCTGGGATCGAGCCCCGCATTAGGCTCGCTGCTCAGTGGGAAGCCTGCTTTTCCCTCTCGCACTCCCCCTGCTTGTGTTCCCTCTCTCGCTATGTCTCTCTCTGACAAATAAATAAATAAAATGATAAATAAATAATATATAATAAAGAAAATCTTTTAAAAAATAAATAAACAAGCATATTCACTTTAGAGTTAGACCAAGGAACTACCTATGTGAACAGTAATCAGAAATAAATATATATATATATATATATATATATATATATATATAAAAAATCTGTTTCATTGAGCTTTAAGGAGAGGTATGTATTTATAAATTGAAAATCCTGGGTCAAATAGTACATGAGTAATTGAATCAGAGTTATATAAGGCACAATTTATAAGATTATTTGTATTTTATTCCAATATAAACTATACACCAATTTCATGTTGTGTTAGAAAAATAAAGTTTCTGTGTGTGAATTCCACAGCGCTATTGACTTTAGGTAGCCCCATGAGAGAGAGAGAGATTTTTAATCATCATTCTTGTATTACTCATTGGATATTAAAGGAAGTATCACACTGTCTCTTACCACACAAACTATCATAAAATTTTAACTAGCAAGATATGAAATATATAACTTTCCTTTAATAATGAAGACTTTAATAGGTATGTTTTCTCCTAGATATGTGCAGTCTGAGTCCCACAAGTCAATGTGACCTTCAGATTGCTGCTTCAGTTGTGAATATTCCTTCTGTCAATTAGTGTTAGCATTAAATGATAACTGGAATTTGCCCATGCTCTCACATCCACCAAGCATTAGGTATAGAAATAAAATATCTCCTGGCCCATTTTAACAGGTTGAACTATACTTCTTGACGGAGATGTTTCAATTACTTTTCCTTTGTGACTACTCCTCAAAATTGAAATTCACTTATTGATCATGATGCATCTACAGAGATTTGAAACATATTCATGAAATATTCTGAGCAGTTACACATAATAAACTATCAAACTGCTATAATGTGTCTTCTGCTAGCCCTTTCTCTCAGGAATATTTTATTCATAGTACCAAAGTCTTATTCTTGGGTTCACATCTCTGCAAAAAATGTGTCAGAAGCAACGTTTACGATACAGAAATACTAACTATATTACCTGAAATTCTTTTGTGGCTCCCTATGTAAACAATACAGTCAAAACACGCTGTATTTTCTCTGATGGGAAAGACAGTATTTGAAATTGCAGAAAAAAATTGATGTAATGGCATTATTCAATTATTTGTTAATATTCACTTATCTATATAATATGTTTATTTCAGACCTGCAGGAGGAGCTATCAGGGAAAGTGACTAATCTAAACCCCCCATACATATAGGATGAGTCGGGTTATCTCTTCACTGAGTACTGGTCGTTTTGTCTTTTGAGAAATCTTCCAATTTTATCTAAGTTTTATATTTGTAGGCATAACATTATTTATAATATATTCTTATTTTCATTTTAATATCTCTAGAACCTGTACTGATTCTATTTCTCTCATTCTTAATAATGGTTATTTGTGTAATCTTTCCTTTTTCCTGGTAGTCTGGATAGAAGTTTATCAATAATGATTTCAAAGAACTAATCTTTGATTTCACTGATATTCTCTATATTTTTCTGTTTTCTATTCATCGACTTTTGGTTCTTGTATTTATTTTGGATTTAATATTCTTTTCTAGTTTGCTAAGGAGGAAATTGAGGTCAAATTTAATTGAGAAATTTTTTTTCTAATATTTTTTAATATCAAAATCAGACACATTCTGCTTTATGATCCTTCAGTTTAAAATAATTTCTAATTCTTATTTTGATTTCCTAATTAAAACATTGAATTTCCTATTGAACTTATCTAGTGAAATTTTCATCTGAAACATCTTATTTTTCATCTTCTAAAAGTTTTATTTCTATAACTTTTTATATTTACTGTGTCTTTGCTTATTTGGATATCTAGAACATATTTATAGTAAGTTTTTGAATTTTCTTTACTACTGATTCTAACATCTGTACTTGTTCTAAATTGATTTTAACTTATTACTTTATATTATAATTATAGTTTGCATTATCCTACCTTTTTTTAATATTCTAGTGGATTCCAACTGTATGCCAGTAACTATGATAGCTTTTAGTATTACATCTAAAATAAATTTGCGTAGCTAAGATCACAATAATTTTATCCTTTCTATCCCTTTACCATTTTTCTTTTAGAGTATTTACAGAATTATATATATATATATATTTTAAAGATTTTATTTATTTATTTATTTGACAGATCACAAGTAGGCAGAGAGGCAGGCAGAGAGAGAGGAGGAAGCAGGCTCCCTGCTGAGCAGAGAGCCCGATGCCGGGCTCGATCCCCGGACCCTGGGATCATGACCTGAGCTGAAGGCAGAGGCTTTAACCCACTGAGCCACCCAGGTGCCCCTACAGAATTATATTTTATAGTGAGGTCTACTATTCATCAGGAGCTAGTTTGAAATCTGTTTCTTCTTCTTCTTTTGAATTTTCAATTGTTCTACTTCTCTTTCTTGACAAATTATAATTTACGTAACAAATATCTTCATAAATTTGCACTAAATTTATAACAAAATTTAATGTCCCTGTTTGCTAGTTCTGAAATTGAGTCAGTTGTGGGATGATTTAAATACATTTATTATTCTCCTCAGTATGTCTTTTTTTTTTCCCTATTGCCTTGCTTGTCTTTTAATTTTATGTCTCAAGCATTGAGATGAGTGACCAACTGACCTATGGTCACACTGTAGAATAGATAAGTTATTTATTACATGTACTGTTAAATTATTATGATAACATGGGCAAAAGTTAAAAAGTACTGTAGAAGAGCATGGTTCTGTACACAGCATTCTAGAGTGAAGAAAAAATCTGGTAGAAGAAGAATGTTTCCTGAAGCAAATTCTGACAAATATTTATTCAATGCTTTGCTATTTCTAGAAAACTGGCAAGGAAAGAATACCCATCAATTTTGGAGATAGATTTATTGGCTTTTTGGATTATAAAAATGTCCAAAATGTCCAAGAAATGTGATATGTCCTGATACATTAATGTTGGCCCCTCAACTAAAATTCTTCCCACACATCCTACCCTGCCTTCTTAGATTCTTTTTTACTCATATCACTTTTCTTATTGTCATATTCCAGGAATCCCAAAGTGTTATTCCTGGACGCTTCTCAAGAATCATGTTCTGTAGTTTCTTTTAACATTTTGCCCTTAAATGATCCAGTATATTTTGGTAGATATTAAACCTTTAAAAGAGCCAATCATGCTTCAAGTAACCAAGGAAGTGACTTTAGTTTGTTGACAACAAATTAACACCAGATTATGAATAGCATTTTCCACTAAGCTAAGACAACTAGAAATCATTCTGAATATGCTGGAGGATCAAAACACAAGCATAAAAACAGATCCATGATTTAAAAAAAAGTATGCTAAACCATCTTAAACAGAGACTAATGGATATTTCTTACAGCAATAGGAAAGATAGCTTGAAAGAGAGGAGTGCCTACAGGGAAGGAGAAAATGACTATATGATGAAATGTGAGATGTAAAATATTGAAATTATCTTAATTATAAATTACATAATAGGTAGGAGACATTGTTTAAACATGGGTTGAGGAGCAAATGCCATACTTTGGAAGGTCAAAACCAGAAGTATTATCTTTTTTCTGCTACAAAATATTCAGTGTCCAAAGACACTTTGGGTCTTCTTTCTCTTGCTTGGACAGATGTTGAAAACAATTGTGTCTCCATGTCTCTCCAAATTAGTAAGGTCACTGACATAAATAAAGTCAGATGATATTAATTATAACTGACAATGTTAAGATTGGATAAATTCTAAAACTGTTACTCAAAAAAATGGACTACATTATTAGACCCTAAAACATTGTTTTTATATATATAATTGTGACATTCTTTGAGAGAGACTATGTTTCAAGTCAAGTAGACACAAGTAAAATCTACTTATTTAGCATGGTACTTTCCATTTTACGTGCATTATCTTATTTTACCTTCAGAACAACTTTCTATACTTCAACTATCCTATATTACAGACTGGGAAATGGAAGCACCCTGCCACAGTGTTAATGACCATTTGGGACTTAGACCACAATCAACACAGAAGGCTCCTGAATTTCCCTCCTTCTGTGAGTGCATTGAAAGTACAGCTACACGTGGATCAATTCTCTCTGAAAGAAATTCAGAAAGTAGCTAAGTGAATACTGCATATTAGGTGACTGACAAAATACCCACCAGAGACCCCACATTCAGTATCATCCAGGTCAGAGGGAAGGAACCATCATCTCTGAGCTTCTTCCTGAGGAACAACGAGCTTAGACCACACATCTAGCACCCAACTTTTAAGGTTGCCACCTGAGGGATGGGCCCCCAAATCACCTAGATCTGAGAGCTAGTGGGGCTTGCATTCAGGAATCCCACAGACACTACAGCATACAAAGAAACAGTTCTTAGTGGGCACAGAAGCATTCAATGGCTAAATATGCAGGGCCCAGCACAGAGGAAAAAGAAACAGGCCAAAATGCCCATCTCCCAAACTTTCCCTGGAAGGAGTTTGAGCACTTACTTTCCCATGTGCTGCTTAAGGGTCCATCTTCTAATTAGCCTGCATACGGGGTGTAAATTATAATCTTTCCCTTGGGAAAACTGACAGGTTTTGGCATACTCTACCACTGTGAGCTACTAAGAACAGAGGGAAGCATGAATAATCAAAAAGATTTGAGAGATAATCAGGAGCTAGGACCAAGTAGATGATAAGAATAGCCTGTCAAGATTGAGAAAGGTGGCTGTTTTGTTTAATGTGCAGAAACCAACAGAGAAAGTTAAAAAAAAAAAAAAAGGAAATTTGTTACTAACAAAATAACATGAAAAACCTTCAAATCTAATATTTATGTAACAGATTAATGGTTTACCCACAGGACTATCAGAGAATTATTCAGGAGAAACGTTATGGGCCAGAAGAGAATAGGGAAATATATTCAAAGTACTGAAGAAGAAGAAGAAAAACCCTGCCAACCAAGAATACTCTACCAGGCAAAGTTTCCCTTCAAAGTAGAAGTAGAGATAGGTTCCTAGTAAAAACAAAAACAAAAACCAAAAAACAAAAAAAAACAAAAAAAAACAAAACTGAAGGAGTTTATCATCACTTAAACCAGTCTTACGAAAAATGAAAGGAGTTTTCCAAGATGAAATAGAAGGATAACAATTAGTAATAAGAAAACAGATAAAAGTATAAAACTCCTTCACAAAATATTAGCAAATAAAATTCCATAGTACAATGAAAGGACTTTATACCACGATCAGTGGGATTTATTTTAGGGATTCTGATATGGTTCAACATCTGCAAATACCACATCTGATATACCACATTAATAAAATGAGGGATAAGAATCATATAATTTTGACAGGTGCAGAAAAAGCATTTAACAAAACATAACTTCCTTTCATGATAAAATTTTCAACACATTAAGTATAAATGGGATGTACATCAGTATAACCATGTATGATAAGCTAACGTTATACTATATGGTAAGAAGTTTAAAGCTCTTGCTCTAAGATCAGAAAAAAAAAAAAACCAGACTGCCCACTTTTACCACTTTTATTCAACATAGTAGTAGAATCCCTGCCACAGCAATTAGGCAAAAATAAATAAATAAATAAAAGACATCTCAATAGAAAAGGGGCTTCCAGATGACCTGAACTTATATGTAGAAACACTGGAGACTCCTCCAAAAAACTATTAGAACTAATAATTTCAGTGAAATTGCAAGATACAAAATCAACATACAAAAAATACCTCTTTTGGGGCACCTGGGTAGCTCAGTGGGTTAAAGCCTCTGCCTTCAGCTCAGGTCATGATCTCAGGGTCCTGGGATCGAGCCCCGCATCGGGCTCTCTGTTCAGCAGGGAGCCTGCTTCCTCCTCTCTCTCTGCCTGCCTCTCTGCCTACTTGTGATCTCTGTCTCTCAAATAAATAAATAAAATCTTAGAAAAAAAATACCTCTTTTATTTTTATACTAACAAAGAAATACTAAAAAACAAAATTAAGAAAACAATACCACTTCCAATAGAATCCAAAAGAATAAAACACTTAGGTATAAAGGAAGTGAAAGTTCTATACACTAAAAACAATAAAATATTGGTGAAAGAAATTAAAGGAAAAATAAACAAATGGAAACATATTGTATGCTCATGAAATGATAGAATTAATATTGTTAAAAATTTCCAAAAATTTTATATTACTCAAAGCAATCTACAGATTCAACACATTTCCCATCAAATTCCAATGGCATTTTCCATAAGAATAAAAAATAAAATCCTAAAATATATACAAAACCATGAAGACCCCCAAATAAAAGGTAATCTTGAGAGAAGAACAAACTTGGATATTTAACTTTCTGATTTCAAACTGTATTATAAGTTTATAGTAATAAAGAAAATATAAAGAATGGAATTAGGACACATACATACCAAAAGGCATTTATGATTAATGAAACAGAATAAAGAGCCCACAAGAAAACTCAGGCATATATAATCAAATTATGATGAAGGAGCCAAGAATATACAATATGTAAAGATAGTATCTTCAGAAAATGGTGCTGGGAAAAATGAACAATGATATAAAAAGAGTGAAACTAGACCTCATCTCGTACCATACACAAAAATCAACTCAAAATCCATGACAGATTTGACCCTAAGACCTGAAGCCGTTAAACTCCTAGAAGAAAACTTAGGGAGTACGTTCTTTGACCTTGGTCTTGGCAATTATTATTTCTGAATTTGATATCAAAAGCAAAGACAAGCTAAACAAAATAAACAAGTGGGGTTATATCAAACTAAAAATCTCCTGCACAGAAAACAAAACCATCAACTAAATGCAAAGGCAATGTATGAAATAGGAGAAAATATTTGCAAACCACATATCCATTAAATGGTTAATATTCAAAGTACACAAAGAGCTCAAACAACCAAGTAGCAAAACTACAAATAACCCATTTAAAAATTGGGCAAATGATCTAAATATGCATCTTTCCAAAGAACACATAGAAATGCACAATTGACACATGAAAATTTGTGAACATTAATGAACATTAATCATTGGGGAATGCAAATTTACAGTATGACAAGATATCATCTGACACCTGCTAGGATGTCTTTTCTGTCAAACAGAAAAGAAAGAAATAATGCTGGCAAGGATGTGGAGCAAAGGGAACCCTTGCTCACTGCTGGTGGGAATGGAAACTGGTACAGCCACTATGGCAAACAATAGAGTTTCCTTAAAAAATTACAAATAGAACTAATACATGATCCTGCAATCCCGCTTCAAGGCATACCGAAAAAAACAAAATCACTATCTTAGAGGCATAGTTGCCCTGCCACGTTTATTGTGGCTTTATTCATAAGATTCAAGGTGAGAAAACAACATAAAGCTGAAAAAAATAAAAGCATTGGATTTAGAACACAGTTATCTGACTTTAAACTCCTTCACTGACTTAGCTTTTTTCCAGCTTTATTGAGGTAATATTGACAAATAAAATTGTATATATTTAAGGTGTACAATGGAATGACTTAATGCCATATACTTACATTTTGAAACAGTTACCACAATCAAGTCAATTCATACATCCATCACCTCACATAGTTACACTGTTTTTTGTACCTTTGCAACATATATTTAGTTTGGGAGGAAGGAATTGTGCATTAATTCAGAAAACTGTGCAAAAACAATTATATGTAATCTTCTGAGTTGTTGTAGTCCAAAAGTCTATGAAGATTTCTGCTTTGATTCAATTTCAAGTGACTACTTCATCAAAAACCCTAAAGTTCTTCTAGGCCTAGGCCTATTTCACTGTAACATCAGAAAATTAATATTGAAAAGAAAATCTTAAAAAGCTGCCAGCCAGAAAATATATGTTTTTTTCTAAAGTACCAATCTGTAAACTAATAGCATTTTTTGCCTTACTTGAAGTTAATGTTTGTATTAGTTGGGTTAAGGTACCAAAAATCTCACAGTAATCTAAAATAAATCAGCCTTTATTTTTTTCCCCTAACAAATTCCAGTGCAAATGTTCAGCAGATAGCTTGGGTCAGAGACCTTGGTTCCTTCCACAGGTGTGTTCCCTGAAACCCTATGGACTCAGAGTTGCCCAGGGGAACCTCTGTGTCTAGCCAGTAGATGGCGGAAGGGCAAGTGAGTTCTTACACCCACTCTTCACTGACCCACTTCTATCCACAGTTCATTCATAAACACCAGCCCCTGGGCCTCACCCAAGTAAGAGGCTGGTCTCGGTGCAGCCATCCCAGGCAGAACAGAGCAGCAGCACTGTTTCTGAGAATTGGCAGTCTTTCTATATTATTAGGTTAAAGAAAGGAAAAATCAACCCATCGAATAATAGAGTAAAAATATATAACTACTCAGATAAAAGCAAATACTAGGAGAGAAGAGCTCCATCAGGCAGTTATTAAAAGAACTATATGACATAAAGAAGAAAGATTTTCTCTAATCTGTTTCAATCTACACAATCACAATTTAAATATAAAGTCACATACATACATACATACATACATAGTGATGCTATTTTTCTTTTTTACCTTTTTGTGTGTTATGTTTTATAATTCTTTTTTCTGAAAAATTTGTTAGTGACAATGTTCCATTACAATATATGAATGAAAGCAACATTCTTTTGTTGCTGTTTTTTTTTTAATTTTTTAATTTTTAGTGTTAGTTGTACATTACTTACATTGGGGCTTCAATCAGATGCAACATTCTATTCAATGAAACATACCTGAAGCCTTGTACGAGCCGATTTTACAATTTGTAGAATTCTGTTATGTTAGCTATACTCAGAGTCAGGTCTTTTTTTTCTACACCAATATTCTGTTACTCCAGGTCATGATTTTCCCTGGGTCTCTCCTGAAAATTGATACAAATACAGAATTTTATCGCATTAGCTTTTGATTTTTTTTTTCTAACAAAGGCCTTTCTTCACTCTAGCTGGGACCCTAAAGTCCTTAGGCATATGAGACTACCTCCTGAATTTATGTGTCTCTAAAATGCTTCCGTCAATGGCAAGGAAGACATATCTATACAATCCAAAGATCATATTTCTGCTTATTATTTTGAAATCCTGGAGAAGCTTATTTAGTTTACTGAGATGAATGATTCAGCCAAAAAAAAAACCCTTATGCTAATAGGTATTATGATTGATATGCCAGGCTTTATGACTCACAGTTTGCCATATATATCATGCTTGAGCAAAATATATACCGCTAAAATGGATGGATTTAAGAATCCGAGAGACCCTTGTACTCTACAGCAATGATGCTTTTAATTTTCCATTAAAAATTTCAGAATTCCCAAGAAGTTTCCTTTCATCTACTTTTAGCATTCCCTGGCCAGCATACCATATATCCCATATCAAAGTCCTTTGGTTGACAATTTATTTGTGCAATAATTTAAATATTATTCATATGCCATGTTTTATCAACTCCAAGTTACCACTTAATATGTAATTTGTACTAATATGTAAAAGGAAATTATGGTTGTAAATTGTTGATTGTGAAACATTTCTGGATTACTGATAGGCAAATTTGTAAAAAATATGCATCTTAGCTTCAGTGTAATATGCTATAACTTTGAAGAGATAAGTTTAAAATATTTTTTTTTTTATTTGTCAGAGAGAGAGAGCACAAGAGAGCACAAGCAGACAGAGTGGCAGGCAGAGGCAGAGGGAGAAGCAGGCTCCCCACCGAGCAAGGAGCCCGATGTGGGACTCGATCCCAGGACGCTGGGATCAAGACCTGAGCCGAAGGCAGCCACTTAACCAACTGAGCCACCCAGGCGTCCCAGTTTAAAATATTTTAAGAAACCAGTCAGATGCTCCCTTTTCTTCAATGAAATCATGGAAAATATTGATTTTGCAGAGAGTATTTCTGTGTATTGTGTATATTGGTTGCATATTACGTGAAAATTAAATTTTAGTGTGCATATTTTCTTGTGTCTATTATGTGAAATCTAAATTTTTAAGGCTGGCTTCAGACAGTAGTGTGCCATGCATTTGGGACCCTGGGGATACAGTTGATTGACTCTTGGCAATACCGTGGCAATAAATGGCAGGACTTCAGACAGTTTAACTGAGCATGCAAGTTCTTCAGTTGTGCCTCCATAATCAATTGGTCCATGATCTCATATTGTAAGTGTCCACTGGTAGCAAAAATGGACTATCAACTTTCTTCAGAAATTCCAAGTACACGTTCAAAGAAGGAAAAGGACTTACACTTCAATGGGGTGCCCCTTTGATGAATGGTACTTTGTATAAGACACCACTTCCAAGGTACCATGTGGTTCTCTTTTAAATAAAAGTTTATGAATTTGCCAGTGTGTTTGTCTTGTAAAATCAGTCAGATTCAGGGGGATTTTATGAATAGAAAGTTCCTTGGGATAGTAAAATAATTTGCAAAAGCCACTGAGAAATAGCATATTTGACAACTGTTTTTAGGTTGGGAAGCCATCAAGTCATTAAGTAATTGTTTTTAAATCCTTATGATTGAGAGTAGAAAAACTCAAAAGGAGGTACCAGTCCATGATGAGGTATTGTTATCATACTTGGGTGTAAAGTCAACTTCTTTCTGCAGAGAATGACGTCAAGTTAAAGCTCTAAAATAAATCTGAATTGTTTATATATAATGACAACCACATAAATTAAAACATACAGGAAATGCAGAATAAATCTCAAGGCATTACAATTCTGTGTAAGGGAAGACTGGCGAAGACTCAAACTTTAGTCAGGCCCCTGGAAAGTTCTCTGAAGCCCACCTATGCACTTTCTTATAAAACCCAGTTTTAGTAAGTACCCTGCTCAGTCAGTTTAACCAGAATCCACCATGGAAGTTTCCTCTTAGTAATATTCCATCCGCTGATCCCCCCTACTCTTGGCTATAAATTCCCACTTACCCATGCTGTATTTGGAACAGAGCCCAGTCTCTCTTCCCCACTGTAAAACTGTATTGCAGTGCCCCTATACCTATCACAATAGCTCTGAATAAATTCTTCCTTACATCTTTAATAAGTGTCATCATTTTTTTCCTACAATACATGCTGATTTCTTACAGAGTTACAGAAAAGGTACATATAAATGCAATAAAAAATGTTATACCTGGCATAATAAGAAGAAAACATAATAGTTGTTTGTACTAATTGGCATACTTGCTTTAAGTCAGCACACTTACTTCTAGGGCTTTGTAAAAGCCCTGATTATAAAATTTTGGGGACACCTGGGTAGCTCAGGTATTAAGCATATGCCTTCGGGCTCAGGTCATGATTTTGGGGTCCTGGGATTGAGCCTCACATCGAGGTGGACTCCCTGCTCAGCAGGGAGTCTGCTTCTCTCTCTCCCTCCCTCTCCCTCTGTCCTTCCCCCATGCTCTCTCTCTCTCAAATAAATAAAATCTTAAAAATAAAATCAAAGTTTGGCTGGATGCTGTACCACTAGGACATAGTCAAAGACATACAGAATCCTAATTTAGAAATATGAAAGATTCGTAGAAGCTAGAGTTATTATACCTAAAAAAGGCACTTGTTAGTACATAGTAGCCATAATTTCTCCATCTTAATCTTTTTATAAAGATTTTATTTATTTATTTAATTGACAGAGAGATAGCAAGAGAGGTAGCACATGGAGAGGGAATGGGAGAAGGAGAAGCAGGCTTCCCACAGAACAGGGAGCCCAATGCGGGGCTAAATCCCAGGAGACTGAGATCATGACTTGAGCTGAAGGCAGACGCTTAACGACTGAGCCACCCAGGCACCCCCATCTTTCTTAATCTTAAACTAAAAATCTAAGCCCTAGATCTTGCAGAATTGTAAACTGAGTGAAGGCTGAATTCTACGTGTAAAGCCCTCAAATCCCACCTTTCAGTATATTTGGTCATGAGACTCTACTCCACATCCATCCCTGCACACACAAACTCTGAGAAAGGGGACTCCAAATTCTAGTTTCATCTTAGATGAGAATACCTAGCAGATCCTGAAAACATGGCAGATGTGTTAGCCATCACCTCACAAATGGGCATAAACCACTCAAGCAAAAACTGTCAGGAGTCCCAGTTCAAATTCCTTCCAGTGGGAAGTCATAGTGATTCTCTGATATATTTTCCATGCTTATAACTGTTATAAACACGACTGGCAGGATTTCAATCTGTTTTTCTGGCTTGTCTTCCCAGCAGATAAACTCCATAAGCTGCACGCACAAGCCTACTGCATGCCCGGCCTGTCTACATGCACTAGCCGACTGCATAGGTACACCGGATTTTCTAGAAAATAGAAATTTGTAAGGACAGTCTCAGAAAAATTGGTAGAGGCAGTTTCTGCGTTTTGCCTAGTAGGTCAGACTGAACAAAAATAAACATTCGTAAACTGAGCAAAGGTGAAAGAGTAGGTGAGTACCTTCGGAGAATGACTAACATATTTGAATGCCATTTGGGAGTTGAAACCACAGAAAATGCTCTTCAGGGCCATATTTGTCCATGGCCTCCACCCCAAAGTTCAAAAGCAATTTTAAATCACTTTAGTGAGCAGAGCTGAGACGCAGAGATTCGGCACGAACTGAGACAGATGACTGATCACTGTGTAAGCTGTCAGTCGAAAACTGGGGATGATACAGACTCAAAATTTATGGCCCTCAATTTAGCATTCCTAAATTATAAAGAAAAAAAATGCGGGACCATCAGGATCAAGGGAGGAACTGTCAGTATAAGAAAGTCAATAAAACTAGTTCATGGGATTTTACTTTTTGGTGTGTCTAATAATAGAGTAAGCAGTAGAGACACTAGAAAACCCAGTGTTTTAAATGATTTTTGTCAAACACTCCCAAAAGCTGTTCTGGGGGGAAAAAAATGAAGGACTTGTCAAGTTTGAATACTGTGAGCACAGTCTAAAAAGAGAATCCATCTTAAACTCATTTCCATCTCTGTTTCTAGAACTTAGATCTCCTTGTTCCGGTGTGAAAATCGTATCAAGCAAATGGACATTAGGCTAATTAATCTATGTTGTGAAAAAATAAAATTATCTGCTTTCAAGTTCACTCCCCCTACGTCCACCCCCAAACTGTCTAAGCTCTTTGTAGAAAGGGAACATTATCTCTTGTATAAGACATTTTAGATACATTTCAATGTAAAATTTATAAGCCACAAAATTCTTATGGATTCAAATCTGTTCAGTCTTTTTATCATCACAGAGTACAGATGTATAAGAATAAGAAATTAAATTATAATATATGTTAGGTAAAGAATATGCCACTTAGTTACCCGAGGCAATCGCCTTTGCCCTGAGGAGAATGAGAGCAAACTCGTAACAGGAAGTACTCATTTGAGCCACACAAATAAATGTAATATATATATATAAGATACGTAATATCTTAAATTATGATAAGTATGTTGTAAGTTCTTATAACTTGCATATAATGTAAAATCTTATTATTCATATATCAGAAAAATATTTCCAGACCCCTTACTACCCTTGGCTACCAGCTATGCTGGCCAACTGGGTTCAGGTGAAACATAGCAAAGAGATGGTGGGCACAGCATTAAATAAACAAAATGAAACTGAACTCATCCTCCTCCTAATAAGTAGTGACTTTCTGTTTGACTATTTTTCTTTGAGATTCTGGACTCCCAATTCACAGACTCATTCTTTTCTGATGAAATGGGAGTTTGCCAAATGATTTTTCTGTGCTCTATCAGTGGCCTTTATAAACGTACCTGTTTGATCGCTTTCTACTGCCTACATTTCTTTCCCGGTGCTCTATTTACCTAGATACACATTCTTTCAGTTAAGTGACGTGCCCTGAATGCAAATATCTGACTTGCACCAAATCCTCTGGCTGGCTACACTGAGGATGCCAAGAATTGACATTTTACATACATTGTATTGCAAAGCTAAGTAGTACCAAGAATGTTAGCCTGCCCACCTGTCATCAGCAGTTTCATTTTTCCTTAGCATTTACCATCTTAATAAGTTCCCTAAAATCTTAGTAAGTATAGCTTTACTAAATCAGATCACCTACCCTTCAGAGAATGTCCACTCCCTGAGTAAATTGTACACTGCTCTGTGATCATTAAAATTTCTAGATTAATTGATCAGACCATAAGGAAATTCTTACCAGAAAAAATTATCAAATGAACAAATTAAATTGAAAACATTTCAAGAATATTTCCAGCTTGACCTAGACAATTTCCACCTTAAAAATACAAATAAATTGCATCTTTGTGACAAACCAAACTTTATAGAAAAAAAAAAGTAGTCCATCTCCCATTTCTTCAGGAATAAGTTCATTTTTGCTGGTTCATTATCTGGTTTTTGAATGAACTAAGAGCCTTTGAAATAGCAGAATATCACCAGTGGCAGAAAGACAGTTACTCCTAGTTTGTGCATAATCATTGTGTGCGTACATTTCCTAGCACTGGTGACATATTTCTGGGAAAGTGACCCAATCATATGGACAAAATGATGTGATTTTGAACAACTTTCTTTCAAATTATTTCTCCTACAATTTGACTTACGTTGCTAAGATTTATGATTCCCAAAACAACAACTACGTCTGACAACAAAGCTACTAGGCCATTTATTATCACAGTTGAGTGTAAAATTTCACCTAAAACGCTTGTTTCTGCCTAAATTTCCAAATGAAGAACCAATACATGATTTTGTTTATCCAACTCTATGACTCGGTTTTTGCTAAATCCATGCTGCATAACTAAACACCCTTGAAAGCGGTTGTTTTGTTTTTTTTTTCTTTCGCTTATCTGTGGGCTGGGTAGAGAAGATTTGTTTCAGGCCTGCAGTCAGTTGGCCTTGACTTTAGACTTTGAATTCCATTGATATCCATTGAGATCTAATTCCATTCCATTGAGGAATTGGCTTCCCATCATCTTTGGTTCAGCTGCTAGTTTGGGTATATTTCTCTCATCATGGGTCACAGGAAACCAGGAGACAAGGCAGAAGCATGGGTAACCTCTCGAAGTCTTGGCTCAGAACTAGTAAGACTGCAATTTCTTTACCAATTCCATTGACCAAAAAAATCCCACTGCTGGGCCAAATGTATGGGGAAGTACATTCTGCACAATTTCTTATTTTGCAATGTAACAAGCTAGGGGGGAATAAATAAAGGACAATGATCTAATCTGCCATAGCAAATTTAAATACTGGAAACTAGGCTTATAAAGCCTTCCTCGGATAGCAAAATGACCTGCACCCTGCATGATGAAAAATATAACAGAAGAAAATATCTAGCATGACTTCCTATGACGTTTAGGGATGTAATCTTCAACAGAAAAAAGAAAAATAATAGTCATGGTAATTGAAACTTAGGCTCCCATAAAGCAAAGAGAATCATGAGTCAGAATAAAAAATAATTGAATTGGAAAAAATCCACTTTAAGAACTTCTGAATAGTAGATCTATTTCTCTGCAGACAGCAGGGGGAAACTTCAATGGTCTGGCCATTAGAAGGAATAATCACAAAAAGTTAGAGAGACATGTGTTATAATTCACCAAAGGAGCTTTTGTTATAATCAATCCTTCTTCACGGATAAACACGTGCATATTCAAAGCGATGTAAACAAAATCAGCCTGTTCGAACATGTATGAATGTTATACCGGGCAGCTGACAAGATTGGAACCAACCGACCCAATAAGCCATAGAAAGAATTCTCAAGTTCCACTACTTGAGAAGAAAAGGATTTTATATAGAAATGGATACTGTTGATAAGTGAGGTTGCGAGACTCTCCTTTAGGGAAGCACTAGAAGCTGTGTTTCATTCGTTTGCTTGTTTTTTGTTAATGGGTAGTTAAATCATATTAGGTGAAGATTCAGTACACAATGTGATTTTGTTTATGCAGATTGACTAGTTAAAGGCAGGCTGAGGGCATATAAAAATTATTGGTTCCCCAACTCTAGTCCAGTCCACTGATTGCTTGCAACGTAGCTCATGGTTGTGTCATACGTGCAACTGTGTTCCAACCAGATGATTCAGAGAACGGGATTTGGAAAAGGAGCGAGGCTGAGAGGTGGCTCTCCTGCTGCAGGGGCAGGCAAACGTGTTTGCTTCCCAACGGTGTGGCTGTCAGGCAGCGAGGCCCACACATGTAATCTTTGTGCCTGGATCAGAGAGGAGGTACTGTGGCCACGCGCTCGGAAACTTCCTTCTCTCCATATGGTGAGCAAGGCAGGCACACTCTGACAGCAGCTAGACTTCCTGGATCTCCAGTCTCACAATTATGGCGGAAGGAACAGCTTCCTCCCAGGACTAATTCTAGGATGTCGCTCTGACAATTATCTTAGAACCTCAGCCTAAAGCAAGCTACCCCGTAGTTCACTGAACTAAACATATGTTTTCATAAACAAACTAGATTGTCTAATCTCAGGTTTAACTGACACATATCATGAATTACTCGGACAGATTTTCTGATAGGGCTCTTCTGCCTTCCTAGGATATACTACACTCGGTTACGGTAACTTCTATAAATATGCGGACACACACATGGATCTACTACTTTTTTCAAGATATGTCAATAGCTATAATTAAAAGTTATATATTTCATTTTCTCATACTGTTGTTACTCATTCTGGAAATCAAATGTATTAGGGGTCTCCAGAGAAACAGAACCAGTAAGATGGGTATGTGTATATAAGAAGAGATTTATCAGGAAGAATTGGCTCATACAACTATGGAGGCTAAGAAGCCTCCTCATCTGTTGCCTGCCAGTTGGAGATTCCAGAAAAGAGGATGGTGTGATTCAGTCTGCACTGAAAAGCTTCAGAGCCAAGGGAGAGGGTGATGTAGATCTAATCCAAGGCTGAAGGCACGAGAACTAATAATGTGGAGAACAGAAGATTGGTGTCCATCACTAAGGCCAAATTCTTCCTTTCACATTTTATTCTATTTAGGCCCTCAGTGGGTTGGATGATAACCACCTGCACAGGAGATGGCACACTGATTTACTGAGTCCATTGGTTCAAATGTCAATTTTTTCCAGAAACATCCTCACATGCCCAGAAATAATGTTTAGCCAAGTATCTGGGCACCTTGTCATACAGATGACTTGACCCATAAAATTAACTACTACATCAGGTTTATTTATTTATTTATTTTTTTGGATACACAAAATGGATTGGTCATCTCATTCCTTTTTTATTATTTTGAAGAAAACTTTCCTATAAGAGAATTTATTGGTTTCTGGACATATTTGTGTAACTTACCCATAAAGCCATATATCACACACACACAGGGTATATTTAATATGGTTTAGTTAATAATACTTGCATGGTGTTTTTCATTATTATCAATGATTCAGGATTTTCCAGAAATTTTTCAGTACTTTACAGCACTTTTACTTAAAATTCCTAATTTATAAGTAAACAGTAGTTCATGGTGGTCATTGTTTCTACATACCTGTTTTACGTACTGTATTCATCTTAAATTTTATATTTTCCCACTTTTCTCCTTTCTCTTGTTCTTCTTTATATATATATATATATAGATAGATAGATAGATAGATAGATAACGTATTTCAATTTCCAAAAATCAAAAGGTTAGGACAAAGAATATATAAGATGTCTCATTACCAAAACTTTGTCTAATCAAGCTGTCAGTCTTTTCACACATGGTAGTATCTTACATGCATTCTGCAACACCTTATTTTTGTCACCTATCAATAGAAGCTAAAGGTGTCAGCATTTCTGTATATTCAGAACTACCTTTTTTCTCCAAATGTACAAAATTACAAATTTCATTCAGTTTTTTATGTGAAGTCATTTCCAATCTCTTACTTTTATAATCATTGATAAATGAGTCATTTTGTGCATGTACCACATTTGCATTAAACTATTTCTTCTCAATGACTAAGAACAACCTATGTTAGCTGTATATGTAGACATAGATGTATATCATATCTATACATCTCTATCCATGTCTCTGTGTGTGTATGTAAGGGTTTTGTGTTTTTTTTATTTAAGTCATCTCTACGCCCTACATGGGACTTGAACTCAAGACCCTGAGATCAGTAGTTGCACACTTTTCTGACTGAGCCATCCAGAGGTCCCCGTGTGTGTGTATGCATATATATGTATGTGCATGTGTGTGTGTATATATACACACACACTAAGCCACTGCGACATGAACCACAAATATTTTGTCCATATTTTCTTTTTTTGACCATTTGAACTTCCAAGGTAGTTAGTCTTATAGATCTGCTTTATTTTGTTTTAAGGTCACAGATTCATCAACAGACTCTAGATTTGGAATTATAGTTTAAGAGTCCTGCGAACAGGGCTGGTGATTAAGCATGTGGTAGTGATACCCAGGGATGATTTCCCAGGTAGTGACTGGTCCCGGATTTTCCAGCAGCTGCTGAGTCACCTAGGCAATATCCTGTTCCAGGCTACTTTCTCCTCTTTTCTCCTCTCCTCCACCCCAGTGGCCCAGGCATTGTCAGACTGAGTATTCAAGCCAGACCAAGTTTTCTTCTCGACTTATTGCACTATATGCTGAAATTAAAATGAAAACCCATTCTCTGGAGATAGATAGATCCCTTGAAGAATACTGGTATTGATTCTTTTATGCTTTCACATATTTTTACCCTGATATACATTATTTCACATGTATTTGAAAATCCTCCAAGACTTCATTATCAACCAGGTATTTTTTTCTACAGCATAGTTGCCTTCTCTTATCAGAACTCATATATGGCAAACTTTAGTTTTGAACAAAAGTATAAATAATTAGTATATAAACTATAAATATTTGAGAATAATTTTAATATAGAGTGTGATTAGGAATAGAGAAAGCTGCATCTAAATGAAATGACAAAAAATATGTACTTGACCCTTGAACAATGCAGGGATTAAGGGGTGCCAATTCCCTAGGCAACTGAAAAATCTCTGTATAACTTTTGACTCTCCAAAACTTAACTACTTCTAGCCTAGTGTTGACCAGAAGTCTTACCAATAGCATAAACATTAGATTAACACCTATTTTGTATGTTGTATGTATCATATAGTGTATTTTTATGATAAAGTGAGGAAGAGAAAAGAAAACATTATTAAGAAAGTCATAAGGAAGAGAAAAGACAGGTTATCAGTAACAGTCTGTTTATTGAAAAAGTCCGTCTATAAGTAGACCCAGGCATTTCTAACTCATGTTCTTCTAGGGTCACATGGATAACAGAATTTTTTAAAGTCATAAAATTTTGATATTGTAGATTATAACTCACAAAGTAGGAAAAGTTTGATTTTCTATTTCATTGTTCTACCTGGGTCATTATGTATTGTGTAAGACTCATGTTAAATGGCCCTGTGAATTTGGTTAAACATTTGCAGCCCCACATGGGATTTCTCTTTTGACCTATTTATGTGTATCCCCAGATGATATGTGACATGTTTTTGGAACACTATGGATAAGACTATAACATATGTTCAGATCTTCTTCCTTCAAATACTTTAAATCAAAAATAAGTTTTCTTAACTTTGAGTTTACTTTCAAATTAACCAATATTTTCTTCTGGAACACTTAGAAAATCCTTTCTACATTTCAATCGTTAATGCATTTGGAGTTTATTGTGGCCTCATGTATGGAATGGATGCAATGTTTATTTTGAAATGATTCCTCTGCTTGCCTTTACTGTTGGATCAAAAGCCCATTTTACATACATCAGATTATAGACATCACATTTACCATGTATTAAATTTCTGTATATGTGGGGTTTTTTTAGAATTGTTTACTTTGTGCTCTACTTTTTATAATCCAATACCATATTGTTTTAATTATTAGAGTTTTAGAACAGTTTTAATCTGATGGTCTAGACTCAACTGTTCTGTTTTTTGAATGTTCCTAGTTATTATTATTCATTAATATTTATAGTTATTATTATAGTTAGACCTTACAAATAGTTCTAATTGAGTATGATGTATTACTTTTTGATGATGACATTGGATTCTATCTACAAATATTTTCTTAGGATTTCTGCAACAATATTTATGCATTTGATATTTCCTTAATATCTGTAAGCATGATTGATTAGACACTTCTTAATATAAATTTCAAATAATTAGTATCAATGTTATAATTAGTTACTTAAAATTATATTTTTCTTATTTTTGTATGATATGAAATAACTTTATGAATTTTGAATTTTTTTTTTAGGGTTTTTGGAAAACTCCCCTGAGGAACTGTTTGAGGTTAGTATTTTGGGATGTGTTAGAAAACTTTCTCTATCCTATGAATGGAGATTATCTACTTAGACTTTTCTACTTCATCTGAGATTAGTTTTGGTAAGATACATGTAAGCTAGATTTTTGTACACATTTGCATGGACCAGTGAAAAGTTGAATTTTTGTTTAAAGTTTCGTCTATTTTGATGTTCATTTCTCCTTTGCTACTTCTTATTTTCTATGTTTGTATTTCTTGTTGTGTCTCCAGATTAGGTCATTAAGAATTATATTTCTTATACTGATTTTTCCTTAGAGGCAAACTTTCACATTTATATGTATATCAACAGTTTTTCTGCTTTCTAACCCATTAATTATTTTTTAAAATATTTATTTATTTATTTGAGAGTGAGAGAGAGCACAAGCAGGGGGAAGGAGAGGGACAAGTAGACTCCACACTGAGCAGAGAGCCCAATGCAGGCCTAGATCCCACAACCTTGAGATCATGACCTGAATGGAAATCAAGAGACAGACACTTAACCAACTGAGTTATCCAGGTGCCCCCCACTAATAACTTTTTTTTATCTTTGCTTCTTATTTACTTCTACTTTTGAACAGCTTTCTTAAACATGTTCTAGCTTTGGGTAAATAATTCGTGTATTTCATTTAAAAAGTGTTTAAAGCTATAAACACACAAACACACACATGCATAATGACATGTTTCAAGCCATTTACTGCTTTAGCTCTACTGAGAAATTCTAATATGAGATCTTTTCATTATTATTGGGTTTTTGTTTTTTTTTTAAATCATGCTTCTCGGTTTGTATTTCCCCATAGACCTGAGATTTTTCTGCTTTGTTTACTTTATGCAGAGCTTTTAAATTTCACAATGAAATTACCTGTTGCTTCTAAATTTATGTTTCAGTTTCAACTCTTTCTTTCTTTGGATGCAAAAATGGTCATTTCTAGTTTTGGGGACTTACTGAGAATTTTCTAGTGAGCAAATATACAATTTATCTTCATGACTCAGACATGGGCACTTGGAAAGATGTATATTGTTTTCTTCTGCATTTCTTATTTATTATTTCTTGAAAACATTGTACTGAGAAATGCAATACAATACAGGAAACATATATAGCTTAATAAATTATAATAATATCCATTCATTTACCATCCAGCACAAGAAAAAAAATTGTGTTCATGTCCTTCTCTATCATTCTATCATTACTTTTGAGATTTTCCTAGATATTGTATTTGAAAGAAAAATAGAATCATACATAATTATATGAATCCAATATCCATGATTCAGAATTTTATGGACAGTCAGATGACTTAAAGTTTTGAGTCACTTCTTCTGAAGGATGGTTTAATTCAGGATTATTAGCTATCCAAGGTGCAGCCTTTTAGGGTCCAAACACCAAGCTCAAGGAGTTTGCCACATGTAACGCTGCGTTCTGTGATATTAACTTCCTACACACCACTCAACATGATTCACCTAACTAGATGGGAAGTGAGTAAACTAATCTTAATGTCTCACATCAGTGCTTAAGGGCTGAACCTCTTTAGTGCCAGCTATGTCGGCTGTGTCCTCTAGAATGCAGGTGTCAAACCCAGGTAGACTTGTAACAAATGTATTAGTATTAACTCCTCTGAATGGTACAGGGAAGAAGGAGTAGTAGCAATCAGGAAGCCTCCAGTCACAATGCAAACCAGATACCACAGAAAGGAAGGGGGAAGAAAGTGCAGAGGTAATGATCCCTATTATACCTCCATTTAATCAACCAGTTGGCTCCTGGACCCTGAAGAATGGCTGTAATCTACCGCAAGTTCAACCAAGAACTGGGAATTGCAGTTGCAGCACTGAACGTGGAATCTTTGTTAGACCAGATTAATATGGCTTCAGGTTTGTGATCACTTGATTGGGGAAATGTATTTTTTCCTATCCCAATGTGAAAAGAAAAACAGAAACAATTTGCAATCACAAGGAATAGACAAAATACACACTTACGGTTTTGTCTGCTGCTACTTTAATTCTCCGACTCTCTGTCCTGGTTGCTGGACAGGTCATGAGCATCAGGGTATTACTCATAACATTGTATTGATTCATTATACTGAAAGCGTCTTTTTAATTGAGCAGGGTGACAAAGAGGTGAGTAGCTTTCTGGAGGCCTTGGTTTAAAAAAAAAAAAAAGTGAAAGAAAAAAAAATGACTAAGTGCCCCAGAAGCTGGGAATAAACCCTACCAATATCCAGGGACCAACCATTTTAGGAATATTTTTAGGATTCGGGTGAATGCTGGGATGCCCCCCCCAACCCCCAGCCCCACTTTTTGCAGCCCTTATCACATGGAAAGACAGATGATGACACCTACTAAGCCTCTTTTGTTATGGAGACAACACACTTCACATTTAAGAATAGAGCTCCTGGGCTGCTCAGTGAGTTAAGTGACCTCCTCTCGATCTCTGCTCAGGTCTTGCTTGTGAGCTCAAGCCCCACATTGAACTCCATGTGAATCCCACTTAAAAAAATAAAATTAATTTTAAAAATAAAATTAATAATAATAATAATAAAGGTTCTTTCTATATCCAAGGAGACATGAACATCCACCAAGCATCAGCTAAGTCCTTTAGATTCCTGGCATCCTGGGACCAGCAGACATGGGAAGGATTCACCATCCTAGCAAGGGTAATTCTGATCACCAGGAAAAAGCTAGAGTTGCTGCTACATATGTAGGCAGTGAGGACTGTATGTGGAATAGAGATGAACCTCTCAGCCATCTCTAATCCTCCCTGGCCCCAAAGTGATTGGAGGTACAGCAATCCTAATGTAAGAAAGGTCTGGTTACCAGGCAAGCAGATCTCTCAAGAGTGAGGGTGTGGATCACACCATTAGGTATGCCTCTAAAACTTTAGTACTTGGCCATGCTCAGGCAGTGGCTGAAGTTAACCGGGAAAAGGAAGACTGTCATGAGCATACTACAAAGGCGCACAGAGGAGTTGTGTCTTTCCACGGTGTCAGCTTTACTCAATCATAAAGCAAAGTTAAATCACAAGTATAAAGCAGTTCAGGATTCCAAACTCAATGACACTCCACCATGTGATTAAAGTTGGCTTCCTACATGGCACTCAAAGTAGGACAGAAGACAAACCACACAACAAACATGGAGCAGAAGGGTGCAGGAATGGAACGAACCCAACCCGAAGTGCGTTTGTGGGTGCACGGTTGAGATAAAGCCTAGGTCTGGTCCGGGTAAGCTCTTGGCACTCATTGCTTCTCATGTTCAAGCAGGGAAGGATCTCGGTTCTGTTCAGAGATCAATCAGGCTGCAGTTGCCTTTTTAAAGTGGTCAGACATACAGAGGTCATGTCTGGAGGTCTGACAGTTTGTTGCCAAAGTCCTTCCCTTTTTAAAGGGATTAAATTGGTTTTGGGTCCCTGCAGACCTCCTCTGGTTCTGCTTGTTATCAGTTCCAGGGGGGTCAGCTGACGCTGGTCCCGGCAGTCTCTCCCAGCTGCAGAACCTCAACTGCTCACATCATCGCTTGACACAGGCTCCTGCTTGACCTGAGAGACTCCATGCTGTGCTCTACAAAGATCTAGGATCAAATGCTGCAATGGGTAATAAAAGCTCCTCAGCCAGAGGTTGTCAGCTAACTGCACTCATCACAACTGATTGACAAATTATTTCCTGTGGGAAAATTCTGGCTGCAATCTATGGATCTTCTTTCCAGTACAGGGAGGAGCTCCTCCAAGGTTCCGATGGACCTCTCTTTCTGAGGGGAGACTCAGAAGAGATAGATCATTGCGACCAAGCTGCAACCCCCATTGCTGGTTGGTCATGGTCATCTATTGTCACTCAGCCTCTCCTCCACTTTTAATTCTAAACCCTCCTCTTGCTCAGTGATGCCTGTACCTGCAGGTGGTCTCACATGGGCATTTCATATTCCTCAACTCAGTCTTCTGCTATGGTATCTACAGTCCACCGAAGACACTCAGCTATCCCAAAAGAAGCAAGTACCCATAGCACACCTTGGATCTCCTCCTTCTTCTATTCCCCCCACTTTTTTGTGTGATGTTGTCATCATTTTCCTTTTGTGGCCCTTGCTTTCTTTATGGAACAACTAGACCATTTAATCACCCTTTACAACCAATATACATGATTGCATTCTTGAGCATTCCATTTGTTATTATTGGATTGCTTCATCAAAGGGTGTTTTCAGCTGGTCTTCCTGTTAAGAACCTTTATATGCCTAGAGAGATCTTTGCTGAGCTTGCTCCTCGAAATGTTATAATGGCTACAAAATTATAGAATTAAATTTGTTTTCCTTAACACTTCAAAAATTGACCTCATTGTCTTCTTGTATCCAGTTGAAAGTCTGTGTCCAGCTGTCACCTTTTATCTTTAGTTTTCTCTCTCAGTATCTACTGACTTTTCTTTATTGCCATGGATGTCCTTATATTTTATCAAAATATTTCTAGATGCTTTCTTTTTTTTTAAGATTTTATTTATTTATTTGACAGACAGAGATCGCAAGTAGACAGAGAGGCAGGCAGAGAGAGGGAGGGGAAGCAGGCTCCCCGCTGAGCAGAGAACCTGATGTGGGCCCGATCCCAGGACCCTGAGACCATGACCTGAGCTGAAGGCAGAGGCTTAACCCCCTGAGCCACCCAGGCACCCTTCTAGATTCTTTCTACTCTCTTTTTTGGCATTCATTCTGGGATTTATGTCACCTTCAGTTTACTATTTTTTTTTAAGATTTATTGACCTTTGTTAATTGGTGAGAGGGCAAAAGGCAAGGTGAAGACAAAACTCTAGCTGACACCCCACAAACCACCCCCTTAAGGTGGGATATGTGTAACATCCTCAAGAACTAGTGACTGCCTAAGAACAGTGGCAGGGGAGAAACAAATGGTCAATTGACAAAGCTTCCAGTCATGCAGGATGATGAAACTCCACTATAGTTTGTAACTGTCTTAATGATTTACAAGAAAAATACAATCTTAGTAATAATCAGACTTCTAGGAGCCTTCAGATCCAATTTCCTGGAGCGCTAAAGTCATCTTCACTTCTGTAGAATAGAAAACCCAAATGATTGGTCACTCCTCAGAGTCACAATCCAGCCCTTCTGCCCAAGCGTCCTGTCCCTGTGCTTTAATAAAACTTCTTTTTGCATCAAAGACATCTCAAGAATTCTTTCTTAGCCATCAGCTCCAAACCCCAACATCTTTCCTACATCCCTGAGATACTCAATTTAAGAGTTCACCACAAGAGAATACATTCTGTCCTTTAATATGAGGCCAATTATACTACACAGTAACACACATGAAATATGTAGCATTTAATTTCTATGTTGCAGAGAAGATTAATTAACTTACTCCTGGATTTGCATTTTTTTCAGTGGATTAGCTTCTAATATCAGATTCTTAAACTATTACCCTAGATAAATACTTGCATTTCAATTGCTTTAAGTAGATAAAAATATCTATGACATGAGTAAATTAAACATAAATAAAAGTCATAATTTGTCTTTTAAGAAACAGTCAATTTCTTATTTACTAGAACTGCTTAGTATGTCTGATATATTTTAATCCTTAAATAACTGATACCAGTTGTATTATCTTTCCAATAATCATTATTGGTGATAGATGTTGGTGGGTATGTACAAACTACAAAGAGTATGGTAAAATATATATTCAGAGTAAAACCAAATATAATATCATTTTCTCTCATTATATTTTTAATTATGTGATTATGAATATCCAGGGTGGGATGGTACACACGTGAAATATTGAAGCCAAACATCATGAAACTAATGTATTTTCTTCCCTGTAATAAATCTGTAGCTAGAACACATAAAAACTGAAATTTTTTATTTATTCTCTATGACAAAGAAAAACATTTTCTTTGGAATTGTTGTAAGCATTAACAGAAAAGTACTAAAGATGAAGAAAAATACATCTACAAGGCCCCATGTGCAGACATACTAACATCTCCAAAATAATGTATTATAATGAAGAAATACTGGAATAATAAATAAGTAGCATGAGAACACCATGAATAATTCAACACATTTTAAATGATAATTCTGGATATTCTGAAGGAAAATTAATAGTAAGGTTGACACTTCATCCTTAATCCACATTCTTCTCTCTCAGTCATTTTATAAGACTATATTTTCTTGTTTATTTTCTACTTTACACTAGCACCATGGGTTTATATTTGATAACAAAAACAGTTGAGATTAACATGCAGACTTAACAAAATTTAGGGATTAAAATTTAAAATAAAATAATCTTTTCAGGATGGTACAGATAGGATTCTGTTAGGGACACACACACACACACACACACACACACACATGATGTTTTTAGGGCAGACTAGGAAAATGCTGCCAGTCTTCACAATCATTCTGTGAGCTTGCTGTGAGCTTTGAGGCACTCACTGAGTCTCAGGACAACAATATTATTGTCTTCAGAATCTAATGGGATGGTAGCCTTCACTTCCTGGGCTCCCGAAGAAGGTTCTAAAATAGTTCTCTACTCACTGGAAAAATATGTTACTGTACCCATGTATTCAGAAGATTCCTGGGTTGAAATCAGGATTTGTGTGCAGCCTATATTTCCCTATCCCTAACCCTTTGTATTTTAGGGACATTTTCACTTTTTTGAAAAAAAAAATTCTGAGCAACATCCTTTCCTACAGACAACTTTTGTTCTTCTAGTCCATGTAATTACTCTGAGAATCAATCATTCAATACTACTCAAAAACCTCTGAGGAATGAGTTGAAAAAGATCCTTAATACTTCGAATTTAAATATTGCAACGACATTCTTAGATGTAAAGAAATTGGTTCTGAATTATTATGATTGCAACACCCTCCTGATGAATCTTGTTTCGCTTTTCAGATTCCTAGAGCTACTTGCTCTCCCTCTCTGTGATAATTAGTGGGACCATTTTTTTCACAGAATAATTCCTTTGATTAACCAAAGGAAACTCTAGAAAACACCTGATTTTGCTTTCTGTTATCCAAATTTAACTGGATTGTCAGAAAAAAAAATCAAACAAAGGTAGGTAGTCTAAGGACCACTACTTCCCAGAGACATTATCACAAGTTCGAGCTAAAACTGTCAGTATCAAACTTTGGAAGATTTATTAAAAAGTATTCAAAAATTTACAGCATATATGTATACACTGGACAACAATAAAGCACTTAAAAAGGTAAGGGAACTTAATGGTGTGTTTATTTGCCCCTGCCAAACACTCTCCTAGTGTTTGCAATGATATTGAAGAAATCAGCCTATATATCCAGGGTGTGACCCTGGTCCTTATTCTGAAAGAAGCAGAACAGACCTTATTCTCAAATAATTGTGTTTGTCTGTTTTAACCTGTCTGTGGGTTACTGTTTGCAGGCAACGTGATTACATATATATATATATATATATATATATATATTTCTAAAGAAACCACCAACAAACATTAGAGCTAAAACTAGTAGAGTAGCAGGATAAAAAAAAATTAATATAGAAAAGCCTATTGTGTTGCAGTGCATTAGCAATAAATTATCTGAAAAGGAAACTAAGAAAATAATTTCATTTGCAGTAACACCCAAAATATAAAATACCTAGGAATAAACTTCACCAAGGAAGTAATAGATTTGTACACTGAAATCTACAAAACATTGCTGAAAGAGATTTAAAAATATTCAAATAAGTGGAAGGATATCCCATGTTCATGAATTGAAAGACAATATTATTAAGATGACAGTACTACCTAGAAGGATCTAGATTCAATGAAATCCCTATCCAAATTCTTGTGACTATGGGGAGCCCAGGTGGCATGGTCAGTTGAGTGTCTGACCCTTGGTTTCGGCTCAGGTTGTGATCTCAGGGCTGTGAGATTGAGCCCTGCATTGGGCTCTGCTCTCAGTGTGGAGTCTACTTGCAATTCTCTCTCTCCCTCTACCCCTCTGTCTCTCTCTCAAATAAATAAGTAAATCTTTAAAAAAAATTCTAGTGACCTTTTGTAGAAATGAGAAAGTCAATCCATAATTCATATGCTATTTCAAGGAGCCCTAAATAACCAATCTTGAAAAACAAGAACATATTTGGGGGACTCACGTCTTCTAATTTCAAAACTTGCTACAAAGTTATCATAACCAAAATAAAATGGTGCTAGCATAAGGATAGACAACCAGACTAACGGAATAGAATTGACAGTCCAGAAATAAACACACACACACACACACACACACACGCACACATATATATGGCCAATTCACTTTCAAAAGGGATCCAAGACAATTCAACAAATAAATATGGTCTCGTCAACGTATGTGCTGAATCAACTGGAATCAACTGGGTTTTGACCTGCCAGTGAATGACGCTGGATCCATACCTCATACAACAAACAAAAGTTACTTCAAAACGAATCAAAGACCTAAACCAAAGAGCTGAAACCATGCAATTCTTAGAAGAAAACATAGGTGTATATATTTGTGACCTTAGCTTTAGCAATGGATTTTAGATATTACAACAAAAACATATGCCACAAAGAAAACATAGACAAACTATGTCTTATTAAAAAATAATAAAATTAAAGGTTTTCATATCAAAGGATATTATTAATAAAGTGAAAGGACAATCAATAAAATGGGAAAAAATTATTTGTCAGAGATCTGAGAAGGGTTTAGTATCTAGAATATATAAGAACACATAAAACTCAACATCCAAAAGATACACAATCCAATTAAAAAATGGGCAAGGGGGGGCCCTGGGTGGCTCAGTGGGTTAAAGCCTCTGCCTTCAGCTCGGGTCATGATCCCAGAGTCCTGGGATCGAGCCCCGCATCAGGCTTTCTGCTCAGCAGGGAGCCCGCTTCCTCTTCTCTCAGCCTGCCTCTCTGCCTACTTGTGATCTCTCCGTGTCAAACAAATAAATAAAATCTTAAAAAAAAATAGGCAAGGGACTTGAATAGACATTTCTCCAAAAAAGATATACAAATGATCACACAACACATGAATTGAAAACAGGTGCTCAAACAAATACTTTGTACGTAAATGCTTATTATAGCACTACTGACTGCAACAAAAGGTGGGGAAAAACCCAAATATTCATCAACAGATGAATGGATAAACACACTGTTACATCCATGTAATGAAATATTATTCAGTCATAAAATGAATTAAGTACTGATATATGCTACAATATGGCTAGACCTCAAAAGCATTATACTATGTGAAATAATCTAGACACAAAAATGTCACATATCATTCTATTTATATGAGTACTAAGAATAGGTAAAGCAACAGAGACAGAAAGGGGACTGGTGATTGGGCTCAGAGAGGCATGAAACACAGAATGGCTCCTTGGTGGTTATGGGAATGTTGGGGGTTGATGAAATGTTTTGAAACTTGATGTAGGTGTCTTGCACAATCCAGTGAATGTACTTTCACTGAAATTTACACTTTGAAATGTTTATTTTTAAGTGTAAAATATTATTGATACAAATCAGGGTCAATAAAAAGATCAAACTAATATATTTATCTTCCAAAATTAACTAAGCAATTTGGAACCAACCAGACTCTTCAGAGTGGATATGAGTGATAACAAACATCACGCACAGACCGTTTTAAATTGAGGAGGCTTCTTTTTTGTTTTAAATTTTATTTATTTATTTATTTAAGAGAGAGCGAGCACAAGCAAGGGGATCAGAGGAGGGAGAGTGAGAGGCAGAAGCAGGCCTGTCCACTGAGCAGGGAGCCTGATGGAGGGCTCAGTCCCAGGACCCTGAGATCATGACCTGAGCTGAAGGCAGACGCTTAACCACTTGAGCCACCCAGGCGCCGCTAAATTGAGTAGGCTTCTAATTAGGTATACTGACAGAAACCCATCTTAGCTAGATTTCACCTGCATGCATTTTAATTCAACCATGTGACTACCCACAGCTACTTCCCCTATCATGTTACTGCTATATACTTGCAGAAACAGAAAAAAAGAGAGAGGAATTATTTTCACTGAATTTTCCCCACCACAGCCCATTCGCTTCATTGAAACAGAAATGTTAGAAAATAAATCATTTATGTGTAGAATATATACATTAGCTAAATTGAATCCATTCTGAGATGTTTTTTGACTTGTGTGTTTTTTAAGCTAAAAGACACTTTTAATTATTTCCCACCTCTCCTCTCTGTCTCTCTGTCTCTCTCTTCCCACTAACACACAGACCCCTTTGTCGCATTCTATTTATTAACATTGGTTTGCTGTAGTGAAAACATAATTTATATTCAAAATCAGAAATTGTTTGCAAAAGAAAATTATATCTTAAAATGTTTTAGAATATTTAGGATGAAAATCAAAGGTTATAAAGCCATAGAAAAAAAGGTTTTACTGTTGTAGTTTTACTGCATTCATCTATGATGAAATACAACGGTCCTCTCAGAAGTGGTAAAGAAAGGGTATCCAATGTATGCTAGAACTACAAAGGTTAGGGTAGGTCAGGTTAATTTCCAGCATTCAGTAGCATTAATGTTTTAACAGATAATATCGATTATGAAATATATAGCTGGCAGTTTAAACGCAAATAAAATTTATATGGATTTTTTAAAGTATAGGTAAATGAAATGCATTGATGTAGTATTATCACTCAATATATATTAAATGATATAGACAATGATGTATGAAGGGTTAAATTAAAATTGCTGCCCAATATATGTCATTTCCTGAAGCTTCCTGTCTTTGCTAAATTTAAAGGCGGTGGTCATTGTGCTTATGCCAAATATTTGACATCTAATTTGGAATCAACCTTTGCCTCTGAATCACAATTTCAGATCTCAGACAAGAATTTAATTTTATCATTGCCTTAAAACAGAAAGCAGCCACCAACTGTCTTCCTGCTGATGTTGAGACAATAGATTCTGCTGTTTTAACCTCTAAGTTACACTATCACCATGCCCTTTTTAAAATGATCTTTTAGGGGGGAAAAATGCCACAAAAGCTCAACTTCAGCAAAAAGCTGCTGTCAGAATTTTATTCACACTAAATGGCCTCAGCATGTCACTGCTTTCCTATGGGAACCGCAATGGCTCCCTGTCAAATACCAAATTGATTTTAAAATTGCTTGATGGCTTCAGAGGCAAAGCAGTTGGGAGTTGTGTATTTATCCCAGTCAGTGTCAGTGCACGAGTCAGAGTCTCTTCCAGTGGTTGTGAAACATGGTTATGCCACATGCCAAGCGCAGGAGACGTTCAGCCTCAGGTCCCACACTTTTACTCGGGCATGTGCGATCACAGCTCTGCCGTCGTACACGCCTGGACATTTAGTACACGTGCTGCCAACGGGAGCGCCTCTCGGGTATTAATACTCCTACATACGGCACATCAAAATTTAAAAAAATTGTTTCAACATATGTGACCTTTTGTAGTTCACCTGTGACATAGAAACATGCCATAGACCCATTATGGATGGGATTGGAAAAAACAGAAGTTTGCAAATATGGCAGGCTCTGTTACATTCTGAAATTATGAACGAGCACAAAGGGTAAATCACCGGGACTCATGAATTCTCCGAAGAGTCAGTAAGTTTTAAGATAATTAATCTTCCTTTTCATTGTGCCTATTAACATTCATTTGTTCAACAGTCACAGAACGGAAAAAAGAAAAAAGATCCCTCACAGATTGAAAAATCACACCCAGGGACCCCCAAGAGCACATAGAAGGACCATCTAGCGGGTCATTGAGCTTGTTTGCACTATGTCGGTTTTTGAAAGAATCCAGATGCCTTGATTTTGTAAGAGAAAAGAGTTGATGATTGGGAAGTTTAAGAACTCAGGAATGTAGAAAAAGACAAAGGAAATCAAGGCAATTCCCAACACACAAAATTACCATCTTTAATACAGTAAGCATCATCCTTCCTAGGAGGTGTCGCCGGTAACACAGGGGTGTGTGTGTGTGTGAGAGAGAGAGAGAGAGAGGGAGAGGGAAGAGCGCTCGAGCGAGCAGGGAATACACAGAGTCACCTGGAACCCCACAGAAGAACAAGTAGGACCTTTATCCATGTCCTGTGGTACCCGATGCAGAGGATGTAACACAGAGCGGGGAGGAGGCATTTTCAGGGCTGTGAGAAAGACAATATTCACAGGGAGCGGCTAATTTTGCAAATGAGAGACTGTGAGTGTGAGAGTGAACCGCGGAGGATTTGGGCGGCCGGAGAGGCACTGGGCTGGGGTCCGACTGCTGCGTCGCCTAACAACGCGCGCAAACATTCACGCGGCGACGACAGCCCAGCGACGCAGCAGCTGGGGCCGTGACCGAGCCGGGACCAACGTGAGGACGCCTTGGGGAGACTGTGTGGGTGGAATCAATTTTAACGTTCCGAATTCTCTCCTTGCCCCGTTTCGTTTTTAGATAGTGAAAATAAAGAGGCCGGTGGTATGTTAACAAGGAAGGCAGTTGTGGCAGGAAGCAGAGCTGCTCTGCTGGGCTTCCCTGAAGGCTCCCGGTAGCAGAGCCCCAGCCAGAGAAATGCCCATGTAGCCAAGTACCTGAGACCCTGAGTGTATATATATATATATATTTTTTTTTTTTTTCATTTATTTGAGAGAGTGAGTGTGAATGGGGGGAGGGGCAAGCAAGCAGACTCCTGCTGAGCAGGGAGCCCGATGTGGGACTTGATCCCAGGACCCTGAGACCATGACCTGAGCAGAAGGCAGAAGCTTAACTGACTGAGCCACCCAGGCACCCCCCACCCCCCACCGCCCAGCATCTTTTATACATCATTACCAGCGGCACTCTCCACTACTATAGGGGCTTCAGTATTGATCTTAGAAAACACTTCAAACAAGATGTTTTGTCATAACTTATAAAATAAAGGTTATTGAGGGTAAATGTTTGTATGGCTTTGGTCATGAGCAGAGGGGATGCTTGACTATGCCAGAAAAAACAACAACAACAACAACAACATTAACAATCGTACATCCTAAACAGAGTTGCAAATAATTAAACTGTTTTCCAAGGGTTATTAACTGGCAGGCCATTTACCTCTCCTACTCCAACCATAACCTCTGCCAGATGTCCACTGTGGAGTCCTTCCCCTGGACCCATGCACATGAGCGGTTAGTTTGTAGAGGGGAGTGACTGGACAAATATACAGACAGAATTCGAGGTGTACATTTTGGAAAAGTTGAGAATATTGCAACTTTTCCAAACTGTTCTCCTGTTGAGTGGAGGTGGAATGTTCCAACGGGTCAGGTTAAAATAGAATCATGTGTAGATAGTGATATACTTTCAACACAGGGATGGTCTGTTCATCCCCAGCAAGATGTTTAAGCACTGCACCCACGTCTCTTGAACGTTCCAGGTAGGAGAAGAGACAGTGACAAAGGAAATATTATATCAATGCCAAGAAATTTCATGTATTTTTTGTGGAAATAATATTTTCTATTTGTTTCTATCAAAGTCTTGTGTTGGTCACTTATGAATGAGAACACTGAGCACGAGTCTGGACACGATGTAGTGTCTAGTCATCGAAGATGTGGAATGGCGTCTTACAGTGAAGCCTTTCCCATGCACTCGCTGTGTGAAACGTGAATTGCTCGATATTTTTTGTCAAAAAGCGTATTTATTTACAAAAGTGCAGAGTATAAACGGAAACAAGAGCAAAGAAAATAAAGCCATAGGCATTCCTATTTACATAGAAGTAGGCAAAACTTATCAATAGGATTCTTTAAGTATTTCTACTTCTAAAAACCAAAATCAATGTCTGAGAATAATTTTCGATCACCTTGGGTAGGATTTTTAGGAGACTCAATCTGAATGATTCAAACTTTAACCTTTTTTTTTTTTAAGATTTTATTTATCTGCTTATCAGAGAGTGAGCACAACCAGGAGGAGCGGCAGGCAGAGGGAGAAAAGCAGGCTCCCCACTGAGCAGGGAGCCTGATGTGGGACTCGACCCTAGGACCCTGAGACCATGACCTGAGCCGAAGGCAGACGCCCAACCAACTGAGCCACCCAGGCATCCCCAAACTAACAATTCTAATGGAAAAAATACTTTGTATTCTTTGAAAATCTCTAAGTCCCTCCAGACCAAGTAAACCAGATCACTACCAATTTTTAAAAGACTCAAAAAACTCTGAACTTAGGAAATCATAATTGTTTTAAGAAATTATTTTTAAGGAGCGCCCAGGTGGCTCAGTCAGTCAAGCATCCGCCCTGACTCAGGCCATGATCCCAGGGCCCTGGGATCAATCTCCTTCTCGGGCTCCCTGCTCATCAGGGATCCAGCCTCTCCCTCTCCCTCTGCCTGCCGCTCTGCCTATGTGTGCTCTGTAAATAAATAAAATCTTTAGAAAAAATTGTTTTAAAAAAATCCAATTATGTTATCATTGGCTGAGTAATGCAATATATTGTTTCTTAATCCATTAGAATGATTTCTGTTACCCTCTAGTGAGACCTTACTACTCTCTAATGAGACACCTTAAGTCATTTATTACTTAGCTCTTAGGACAATCTTATGTATTCAGCTTTTAATAACACAAATAGACATGAAAAGAGAAATTCATACACCTATTGCTAGTTAAATCCCTTTCACTTGGGACACATCTCACTGCATATTTTATGGTAAACTACATGTTCTTTAGTGCAAATATTGTTATTACATCATACTTATACTTCAGTCCCATCTCATACTGCATTTCACTCAGCAGATGTTAATGAGTATTTTATTATTATCAAAATATTTTGTCAAATAAAGGGATACTGAATTTTAAAATTATATTACAGGATCCTGAGACCTGTTGAAATGCCCTGAGAAGGAAAGAAACTGTTATTTAATTGTTCCTTACCCGGGGCGCCTGGGTGACTCAGTGGGTTAAAGCCTCTGCTTTCGGCTCGGGTCATGATCCCGGGGTCCTGGGATCAAGCCCTGCATCGGGCTCTCTTCTCCACGGAGAGCCTGCCTCCTCCTCTCTCTCCCTGCCTGCCTCTCTGCCTACCTGTGATCTCTGTCTGTCAAATAAATAAATAAAATCTTAAAAAAAAAAAATTGTTCCTTATTCTTGGCTAAGTCATATTTCATTTTTGAGCCTTAATTTCCTTTTGTGTAAAATTATTTGCCTTGCACTAGATCAGTTTAGGGAAACTACATGGGGGAGTGTTTAAAACTAGGAGCTCATGAGTCAAATCTCTTGGTCTTGAAGTCTGAATCTGCCTTTTATTAACTGTGTGAAGTTGAGTAAGTTTTTTAAACTTTCCGTCACATCTATGACAGGGATGCTTGAGTGCTAAGTGCTAAATGGCTATGAGTGCACCTGGAATGAAAATATATCTCTATTATTATCATGAATTATTGAATATAAATAATTGAACATAAATAGTTAATAACTCGCCTTAAAATTTTAGAAGAAATTACCTGTAGGGTCAGTTACCAGATAAAATATTTACAAAATAGTTCACGTCAGCATATAACATAGGAAACAACATAATCTAGAACATACAATCAGCTATCTAAGTTGCTTTAAAGTGATACAAAGCACTGCAGTTAAAAAAATTTTACTAACATCTTCAGCTTTTTGAATTTTTTTTCTTAATAAATGGATTGTATCCTGCAAAACTATTCATTTGGTGAAGTCGATTTCCATGCTTTTTTTTCAGAAGATCTGAATACATTTTTCTATTTAACAACAGGAAATTGAGGAAGCAGATGAAACATGAAATTGAATCCTATAAGAGATAAGGGGAACAATTACAGCAAAATTACTTTAAGGTTGTTCTAGGATCCAGTCCCTCAAACAGCATTAACAAGAAAATCTTCTTAGGAGAACTATGAAAAAAAATATAGTGACAATTAGTGGATGAAAAGCATGTTGTAATCAAAAACTTCTTAGGAAAGATTTTTGTATTTGGATTTCCTAGTGTGAACTTTAATGATACTCGTGTGTTGAATTTCTTTTCCCACTGAGGACTGCGAGGACTCCTATTTTTAGTTTATTTACAAGTGTAATGCTACATATTTTCCCTTTGGTTGTCATATCAAACTCTGGCTTTCATTGTTCACTCTGGGCTAAATGGGACTCCCCATGTTTTAATATCTTTAGTGTTCCTATTCAACATTTTTGGCACACATCCAAAATCAAAATGTGTGCATCTGATCAAGTTTGCGTTAAGAAATGAAATTAAAAAAGAAATTAAAAAACAAACAAACAAACAAAAAGAAAGATGCACACTGAGAAGTATTGCTCACACTCTGTACCATCTACTCGCTCCATCTTGACCCCATAAGTAACCATTTTTATTAATTTCTTGTTCATTCATCTAGTGTTTCTTTATGTAAAGCAAATATAAATATTTATTCCTATTCTTTCCTATATTATACAAATGGTAACATGCTAGACATACTTTACTGGACCTCACAATATAACGACAGATAAACAAATAAACTGTAGTAAATACTGAAAAAAAAAAAAAAAAAGAAATGTGGCCCTGTGGTAGAGAAACATAAAGAGTCAACCAAGATCATGACAGAGATTCTTCTCTCCCTTCCTCCCAGGAACCTATCAAATGTATAGCCACATGAGGAGCAATTTCCTCTGAAGGGAGCCACTCCTATAAACCCTCATCTAGGAAGCAGGAAAAGGAGGAAAAGCTGAGGACACACACTTTCCATAAACCCAGTGCTGACACAGCTCTGTGCCCTTAGGAGGGACCCCCAGCTCCGAGCTTCTCCCTGAGGAGTGGAGAGTTTGAATCCCACAACTGTGCTTCAACTTTTAAGATTCCCACTGAAGGGACAGGTTTCTAAAACACCTAGTTTGACATTCACTAATCATCAGGGAAACACAAATAAAAATCCATAGTAAGACATCACTTCATACTGGTTAAGAACGTTGTTATCAAAAAGACAAGAGTTAATAAATGCTGGTGAGGTTGTTCAAAAAGAGAGCACTTTTGCACTCTTGGTGGGAACATAAATTGACACAGCCACTATGAAAAACAATATGGAGGTTCCTTGGAAAATTAAAAGGAGAACTACCATATTATTCAGTAACCTCACTTCTGGGTAGCCAAAGGAAATGAAATCAGTACCCTCAAGAACTATCAGCATTCTGTCTTCACTGCAGCACTACTCACAGTAGCCAAGATACGGAAACAACTCAAGTGCCCATCCATGAATAAACAGATAAAGAATATGTGGTATACATGTACAATGGGATGTTATTTAGCCATTAAAAAAAGTAAATCCTGCCATTTGCAACAACATGGATAGAACTTGAAGACATTATGCTAAGTTATGCTAAGTGAAATATGACAGAGAAAGACAAATACTACATACACTACATAGAATCATTTATATGTAGAATCTAAAAATAATAAAATAAAATACAGTTCAACTTATATATATATATAGTTCAACTTATATATAAAGAGAGAGCAGGCCAGGGTATGGAAGGTAGGGGGAATGGGGAGAAGTTGGTAAAAGGGTACAAACTTCCAGTTATAAAATGAATTAAGTTGGAGGATCTAATGTATAACATAATAACGGTAGTTGACAACATGGTATGATTGAAATTTGCTAAGAGAGTAGAGCTTAAATGTTCTCACAAAAAATGATCAGCCAATCAGTCCCCAGTCATTTGAAGGTGTCATAAAATAAATTTTGAGTGTCTCATAGACAACATCCCTGCATTCTGTTTGTTGTAGGATAATGATCTCTGTAGCACAGGTGGAAATCTTAAAATTCTAGATCAAAGGATCAAAGCCAGTGTGAATATTTAAACACTTTTACTATAAAGGTGAACTTCAATGTAAAGTCTGTATCAACCTAAATGCTAGCTTTCTAGACAATTTTTCAAAGGGAAATGATATTTAAATAATTTCAAAAGAGTTTCTACTAATTAATAAAAAGAATACATTGCCTCAGCTTCTGGATATGAACTATGGGAATAATTTTTTTAATATAGAGAGAGTGAGAGTATATAATATATACACTAAATCATAATATATGTATCTGTAATGGGTATCTATGTGCACATATATTCATATACATGTACACAGGTTTGAATTGCATGGGTCCACTCATGCAGATTTTTTTAAATATAGTACGGTACTTTTCATGATTTTCTCTCCCTTATGACTTTCTGAATAACATTTTCTTCTCCCTAGATGAGTTTATTATAGGAACACGGTGTATAATACATGTAGTGTACAAAATGTGTACTAATACACAATGTTATCTGTAAGGCTTCCAGTCAAAAGTAGGCTGTTAGGAGTTAAGTTTGGAGGGAGTCAGAATTTTTATGTGGGTCTGCAACTCCACAGGGGGTTAGAGCTCCTAGTCCTTGCATTGCTCAAAAGTACGAGATAGAACAGAAATGAGAATCAGTTCATTCTTGGAATTTTAGGCTGCAATATGATTGTTAGGCTAACATAGATTGTGCCACAAAAAGGATGAATGGGATCATGAAGAAAATAAAAGTTTATGTATGAGAAATGAATTTTGCCCGTTGAAGAAAAAAATTAGGGGGCTGGGCACAACAATTGTTTTTATTTATTTTTTATTTTTTTTAAGATTTTTATTTATTTATTTGACAGGCAAAGATCACAAGTAGGCAGAGAGCCAAGCGGGGGGGGGGGGGGGAGCAGGCTCCCTGCTGAGCAGAGAGTCCAATACGGGGCTCGATTCCAGGACCCTGCGATCATAACCTGAGCCAAAGGCAGAGGCTTTAGCCCACTGAGCCACCTGGGTTTATTTACAAGGCACCCCATAACAATTGTTTTTAAAAAATCAAAAGGGTAGTCTTGCGAGAACTATTAGATGTGTAGAATAAAATCCCAGATGGGAGAGTTAAAATTAATGGATAGAAATTGTGGTGTGGAAGATTCTGTATCAAAATAATATTCTAAAAAACACAGAAAAATAATGGACTAAAACTTTTCTAAGCAATTAACTTTTGATTATGAGTTCCTAGTATTTTAGCAAGCCCCATTATAAGTCATAATTAATTCATGATTATATTTAATGGAATATTCAGGAACAAGAAATATTCATATACATATTATGTATTTCTTTATTCAAATGATTTGTACCATAATACATGTAACACTTTCATTTAGAAAAAATAAATAATTACTGACAAATTCAAAACAGCCTAGAGGTATGGAGTCATTTATAAAAATAAATACAAAATGTTACAGTATTTTCTCATACTCAGTAGTGCTGAAAGTCATGGCTAAGATATATTGATGTTTTCTTCATTTTGCCTTTTATTTATTAGGGATTTATTTTCCTACCATTAATCAGTGTTAGAGTAACTTAAATAAACTAAACTAACATTGTTTATTTTGTTCTGTTTTTATGAAACTTGGCTTTGCTATATATAATAGTGATTAAAATTTTACACAAAATGCCATTTGTAAAATGCCAAGAAAAATGAAGACTTTAAATATTTATTTCAAATTTTCTAAATGAATTGGTACACAGGAAGTTTTCATCAACTTTAATCCTGTTATACTGCCAGTTAGTAAATATATTAAATTTACATTGGCAAATATAAATTTCATCAATTTCACAGTGTACCTATCTGTAAGCAACCTGCAGCATATGGGCTACACAATTATTAGAAACCTAAAATAATTATCTCTCAATCTAAATATTTATAGCTTTATTTCATTTTTAACAAACATGCTTCTTAGAATAATGCCTTAAACAATTTCCCAAGAAACCAGATATATGACAACATTGAACATGAAAGTGTTACCCTATGTGAATGGTTAATTTTATGTGTCAGTTTGGCCAGACCATGGCACCCAGATACGAGGTCAAACATTATTCTAGATAGTTCTATTTACTTAGTTTTTTTTTAATAAGTTAAGATTAATATTTAAATCAGTAGACTTTGAGTGAAGTAGATTATCCCCCATAACATGAGTTGACCTCATCAATCAGTACAATAAAGACTGATGTCCTGAGGAAGAGAGAATTCTATTAGCAGGCGGGCAGACGGCCTTCGGACTAGAATGGCAGCACCAACTCCTCCCTGGGTCTCCGGCCTATTGGCCTATCTTGCAGAATTTGAACTGACAGATACACACTCCTTGCCTTCTGTACAGTATGGTAACTCTGCCCTCAACCATTTCTGGGAGCTTCAATCCAGACACTGCTCTTTGTGTTCTGTGAGAAAAACCTGCTGGTCCTCAGACAGGGTACATGGAAGTGACCTTAGGGTGCCAAATGGGACAAGAGATCTGAGGCCCTGAACTCTGCCTTCATAGATATTTGCCTTATCTTTCTGCACAATTTCAACCTCAAGTATAGGGAAATCCGAGGCCACGAATTCCTAAGCCTTTTGTGAGTTTTCTCATTCACTGAGGTAGCACCTTGGCCTTCTTTCTCTATGAATTTAGGTTCTACTTTCTTGCATTTGCTAGGTCAGTTGTCACTATTACATTACCTCCCAACTTTAGAAATTTTTTAGAAGATTTATTTATTTATTTTTAGAGAGAGAGAGAGAGAGCAAGGGGGAGGGCAAAGGGAGAGAGGGAATCCCAAGCAGCTCTGTGCTGAGTGTGGAGTCTGATGAGGGCTTGATCCTATGACCAGAGCTGAAACCAGGAGTCAGATGCCCATTTGACTGAGCCACCCAGGCATCCCCCATCTCTTGGTATTTTATTGTTTTCTTCATTTATATTCTCCACTTATTTGTGGAGACATCTCTTTAAAATCCCCAATATTGTCATTTTACAGGGGGATTTTTTTTAAGTTTATTTATTTTAAGAGCGGTAGAGAGAAGGAGTGGGGAGGGCAGAGGAGAGGGAAGAAGAGAATCTCAAGCAGACTCTATGCAGAGAGTAGAGCCCTACCCAGGCTCCATCTCAATCCTGATCATAACCTGAGCTAAAACCAAGAGTGGGACACTGAACTGACTACGCTACAAGGGGATTTTCTGAGGCAAGGGAGATAATCCATATATTCAGCCCAGTGATTTCTATGAAATGATCATAGGGTTCTGAAAATAGCATTTTTATAGCATTGTCTATCTATCATTTATCTATATCCTTGAGGTACTCAATACTAGAGGAGGAAAAAAAGAAAGGGTAATCATGAAGGTGGACAGAAAAGCAGAATACTGTTAGAAAGTGACATTTCACATACAAGCTGGATGATATTAAAGTGCTTGACGAAGATGTTTCTTTCCGAACTATTTGCTCCTACAGTCATATTCTATTAATCACACATATGAAAATAATAATGTAAGTTTTACCTCAATCGAAGTATACTATCAAAGTCAGAAAAAAAAATAAGAGAACACACAAAGTCCAAAATATTTATGGAGCCCTAGATCATCTGGTACTTTCAATACTGTTAATTTTCTCTTCACGGTATATGAACTGTTCAAAGATGCATTGGCACGGGTGCCCTAGACTTATACTCAGTAAACAAACCTAAATGTAATTGACTGGTAGGTCTCAAATATATTGGAATTGACTTGCCTTGTTTTAAACTGATATTTTAAAGTTCCTTTTCCAAAGCTGGTTTTTTGGGGAGGAGGTATAAAAGTTGAATCTTCAAGAGACAAAATAGGCTCTTTCAGTAATTAATGTTTTCATCTGAGAGAGTTAGGATGTATAAGTCAATTCAAATCTCATCATTTGGAACTATTTATCCTGCTGAATAACATAAAACCTCGCTTACAAATAATGAACCCCATGACTAGAAATTATACAATTTTTTACTAGTATGTAAACATTTCTTTTAGCTTTTCATTTGTTTATCATATAGGATGGAATCAAATAGGTGTATTAAGAAACTAGTGTTAGTAATTATCTGGTAATTTTCTTGCAATTAACTAAAAGGTTTTTGTTGCTATGAAGGAGGCAATATAATATGGGGAAAAAACAGAATATAAATATGAACTAAGGGTCAGCATCAGAATTCTGGGTAAAAGAAACTAAGTGTACCTGAAAAGCACTATTATTTCACCATCTTATCCCACAAGGTAATAAATTGAAATGTCTGTTCTATGACCTGCTGAGATAGGGAATCATCTTTGTTTCCACTGAAGGCAAACAAGACCTCTATGTCTTTGAAACAAGGTCATCCAGCTTGGAGAAGAAATAAAACTTTGTGACTATTTTTCCTTATACACACTATCAGATTCACACACACTCACACCCCCCACAAACACACATACACAAATGCAGAATGAGTTAATTCTGAGGAAGAGAAGAAAGCTCAAATATAAACTCAGGAGTATGCGAATGAGGCAATATGGCACAGAGAGAGGACAATTCTCCGAATATCTTTAATTTACATCATTACATGTTGTTTGAATTAAAGGGATATCAAAACACATAGAGAAAATTTGGTCCCTTACACAGATTTTAGAAATTAGGAATACATATACTGGGGCAAACCCAAATCAAGTGTGATCCACATGTATGCAGTTTCATTTATCCCATTTCATCTAGATAGTGTTTAAAAAGACTAACATATTGAACCCAAATCCCAAGATATTTTTTTTATTTCAAGGAAGATTAATTTCTTACTTTAGAATGAGACATGTTTCTGTTAATTCATGGTACTGTCTCCCGGAAGAAAATCCTTGACAGACTAAATTATAGACAAGAATGGTGCTAAATAAGGTGGAAAAATTAGACCAACAAGGAGTATTTCCATGAAACAATGTATGTATTACTTCCATACACTCAGGCTTACTGTTGTGTTAAAATACAAACCATAACAACAAAGATGAAGAAACTACTTCCTTTGTTATTTCTCAGTGATTTCCTTCCTTTTACACAAAACATACCAATCTCTTTAAAAACACTGTTATTTCAACTACATTCCAATTTGAAGGCATTATTATGTGAACTTAAATGCTCAGTTTTAGTCGTCATTTTTTAGCCATAAGCATAAAATGGACTATTGATAACAGTTTCTCCAAATGCTACTCCCATTTCTAAGGTGATGATTTCTACTTGTAACATTTCAGAGGAAAAGGCATTCTATCTGGGGTATGTCACCTCCTACTCAGGGGCAATCAGGACGTAGCTCACCTCCTCAGTACTGCTTGATTTTTTTTTAAAAGATTTTATTTATTTATTTGACAGACAGAGATCACAAGTAGGCAGAGAGGCAGGCAGAGAGAGAGAGGAGGAAGCAGGCTCCCCAGTGAGCAGAGAGCCCGATGCGAGCCTTGATCCCAGGACCCTGAGATCATGACCAGAGCCGAAGGCAGAGGCTTTAACCCACTGAGCCACCCAGGCGTCCCACTGCTTGATTTTCTAAAAACCTTAGCAATATGGATGAATCACAAACACACACAAAGCATATTACTCCTTTAGGAGAAATAAATGCAATTTTTTGCATTTTTTTCAAAGTGAGAGAGAAAGTTGGATTCCACATTAGGAAGGAAGAAATGAAGGAATGAAATCAGGAAGAAGAAAAGAGATTACACATATCATGCCAAATTAAAAGTAAATTCTCTTCTTGGACTATATAACACCATGAGAGCAAGCCTTTCAAGGTTTACCAAACCTCCCTACACGTAAAAATTCAAAATAATAATTAAAAAAATGATGATGCGGGGCTCAGCAGGGAGCCTGCTTCCTCCTCTGTCTCTGCCTGCCTCTCTGCCTACTTGTGCCTACTTGTGATCTCTGTTCAATAAATAAATAAAATCTTTTAAAAAATGATGATGATAATAATAAATGTCAAGCCTGAATGGGCAATGGCGGTACAGAACAATATTTGATCAATGAACTTGTCTTCAAAGTTCAACATTCCAAAATCTGTTATTCAGAATTTTGGTGGCCATACATTTTTTCATCACTAATTTTATCAAAATTAAAAATTATTTTATTGATACATAATGGTGAGACAATCTGATCCCTGGATAAAAGACTGAAGAAATGACATATATTTCCATCTGCCAAGGACTGAGTGTTCGTATCCTCATAAAATCCTTATGTTAAAATCCTAACTCCTAAGGTGATGGTATTAAGATGTAGAGTCTTTGGGAGGTGATGAGAGCCTTGGTGGAGCCCTCATTATTGGAATTAGGGCCCTTCCAAGACCCCTGAGAGCTGGCTTGCCCCTTCTGCCACCTGAAGGTATAGTAAGACAGCTATCTATGAAGGAGCACTGATCAGATATTGAATCTGCCAGCACGTTGATCTTGGACTTCCCAAACCTCCAGAGCTGAGAGAAATAAGTTTTTGTCATTTGTAATTCATGTCAACTGTGATATTTTGTTATAGCAGGCTGAACAGACTAAGATACCAACATATATCTCATTTTAATTGTCACATATTTGACACCTTAATAGCACTGATCTTTTGATCCATTAATAGGACACATCTGCTTAAATTACACAGATCACCTTTAGTATTTCTCAGCACTAGTGTTCACTCTTGTCAGACTTTTCCTACCAATTTGATTTTTGATATCATAAATTATTTTGTTTTAGTAACAATTTCTGTTTCTTCATGGCTATATATAGAATATAGCTGATTGTGTGTATTAATCTTGTATTCTACAGCTTTACCTAACTTAGTTTCAGTAGCTTTTTTTGTAGATTTCATAGGTTTTTTCCACCTAAAATGCCACACCATTTGCAAATATAAACAGTTTTATGATGACTGCCTTCGTTTTCATTTTCCTGTATCATCTGAAAGGAAGAAATTGAAAATTTCCACAGGACAAGTTGTCTGAAGGGATTTAAAAATATATTGAATAAAATAATAAGAAAGGGATTATATTTAAGGATATTAAGAATATTAACAGAAATGACTCTAACTCCCTTCAATTACCATCCTACAACTAAATGTGACATGTGTTTCAGGTGTGTTAACAGGAATAATAGATAGTGCTTTTCCTTGTAATGCACAACAAAATAATTGACAATAAGCTCTGACCCTCAAAAGTAAAATGATTTTTGTCTGCATTCATCTTTGAAGCTACTGCCATTTCTCCTTCCACACATGAGATTATACCTGTGCTGTATGTTTCATTTTTTACAATACACTGTAGAGAAAGAGGATCACAGTTCATTTACAAGAGTCGGAGGGATATCAAAAGACTCGTCTGTGAGAAATGATTGGAGAATGGGACCCACTTAATTAGCAGGAAAGAAAACTTGATCTGAAGACAAAATTGCATATGATAGCTGACAGTGGCACTTACATATTTGAAGGGCAATCACATACAAAGACTCTACCCCAGCCCACCTACTTGTCTTAATGTTCCTTTAAGTAAATCAGGTGGTACTGGGTTTTATGAACTCAGTTGGCCTTCAAAGTTTTAACATGGTGACATTTGTCTGATTACTGCCTTGCTCCTGAAAGTCCCAAATCCAAATTTCATGTGTTGGTACTGGTGACAATATTTTGGCTCTCTTCTTCATAATTAGAAGAAAGATAATCATTAATGTTGTTGTTTCTTGAATTTGTATTTGGCAGAGGTAGAATTTTTCAAACTTTTCAGCGTCTTGGCAAATAAATTCAAGATAAAGGACAATTACTGGAAGTTGGCAGGGTCTATACCATGAATTATTTACTAGTTTTTATTAGAAATACTTGAATAACACTACCAAAATTTATCACATTCAGAGGAAGAGAATGTGTGCCTATTTAGACAGTATTTTCAGAACAGACCTCAATTAAATTTTTATATGAAATAAATAATACAACTTTTAAAAGTTTTGTGACTTTATTATAATTTTTTCTATAAACCTAAGAAACTTTTATATTAAATACTCTATATCACTGAAAGAAACAGCTGTAAGATCTGAAAAATACTCAGATTCTAGTTCCCTCTTCCCCTATTTATGTGTATATCTCTCACTTTAAATATTATTTTCCCTAGAAAAGTGATTCTGATTAATTTTCATGTGGGCTTACATATTTTGGTAAGTATCACAGATAATTAAAACTGAGTGTTCTTTCAAGCTGTTAGTCTCTATGAATATTTAGTTTAAATCAACATAGTCCAATCATGTTTATGAAATATGCTCCATTACTGAATAAATTTGGAGTATAGTCCCTTACGTACAATATTCAAACAATGTACACAAATAAAATAATAATATAGCTGAATTAAACATAAATCATTTTCAAGACTACATCAAATAACCAAGGCTCATAAAGCGTTGTTTTAGCCCCAGGAACTATTTGTTTTACACACAATAAGTCACTAAATGATTGCAGATTTATTTTAGTTCCCTCCTACATGGAGAAAACCGGGACACAGAGAAGCTCAGAATTGCTCAAGCCAGAAATAGTTGAGCTGGGTTCACACTCAGGCTATGAGGTTTCATAGATGCCCTGGAAAGCATTTCCAATTTGCATCTTGTGGAATGAACTTCTTGTTGAAATTAAGAAATATGTTTGTTGACTTTGCATTTTATGCAATACCTTTTATATGATTAAAATAGCGACTCACGTGCATTAAAGTTTTGCATGTGAGAAATTTATAAAGATTGACTCCAAGTTTCAACTGTTTTTCCATTTCACTGCAAATATGAAAAACTACTCACTAATGTAAATCATTTCAATATCTATAACATATTATGGTATGAGGAATGTGTTCATCCTGCTAAATAAGTCACAAAATTTTCATTAATTTGCATATCATACTTTTGATAAACTTCAAACATCAATTGAAATCCCAATTTAAATATGAATTGTCAGCATTACTCCTGTACAAACCAGGTGGCACTTTTAGAAGCTTTCCAAAATCAGGCCACTTCCCAATGCTTTCAGTTATGTGTGCAATGGTAATACTTAATAAAATATAGAAAGAGTGTTCAACTATCACGGAGATAACCTCGTACAATTTTGAGAAGAAAAGGAATAAATCTAAATTATTAGGTTAAAGGGGAAAACCTTGCTGCAGTGTAAGTTTATTGATTTATTATTTATCCAGCATCTATTCCACACCTATTTTAAAGCTCACATCCATGTTATCCATGATGACGGACCATTTGTGGTATATCTAAATCATCCAGGGAGAGTCCACAGTTTCCCTTTAGTCTATGTGTCATAGAAACATCAACTCTGCTACCAAGCTGCTCAGAAATACTTGCATCTCTCTTCCTGAATGTCACTGAGATCTGACTTCTGCCTAAGGATGGTTCTTCTGTGGGAGTCCCCTACAATGGCCGTATGTCATGTTATCTCTTCTCTTGCCTTTTTTTTTTCTCACCCTGCTCTTATACCAGGTTCTTCTCTGGAGTGGAGATTTGACTTATTTACCTCTCACACCTCTTTTTCACTGTTGTCTACCAATCATGGTCATTTCCCCCCATTTTTCATTGCATCTCTCTCTACCCAAATCTTACCTTCATTATAGATGTCTAAAATCTTAATAAAGATGATTCATCCTCTCCAGTTTACCCACCCACTCTAGGGATCATACCCTGAAGCCTGTCAATAATAAGTAATTATTTCCCATGTAAAAAAAAGGAAATTTATTTATCTCATTTTCTGAACACCACCATAAAGCCTCCTTGCGGTGAATACGGAAACCTATTTCCTAAGAGATTCTCAAACTAATTCATCTCTCTGTCTGTCGCCTAAAAAGCACAGCACACTCTCTACAGCTGAAATGATAGCTCTAGAAGGTACATATGATTATAAAATACATATATCAAATATTGCACATAATAAATATTTAACAAATATTCTTATTACTGGCACTTTTTTAAGGAGTTTGATTTTATATTTGAAATGGAAAGGCAGATATGAAATACTTTCAGTAGTGGTGGGACATAAGGCAATAAGCACTTGAGGACAAGGACTCTGCCAGCTGAGCAAATTTGAAGGAGACAGAGTCTGTATTACATGTGTTTAGAGACTAGCTAAGAATAGTCATAACAGTCCAGGTAAGAACAACGGCTGGTAACAGAATGGTAATGATAAATGTGGAGATAAGTGAATACATTTGAGATCTGTTTAAGAAGTAGAATCAACAGAACTTGATGATGGCCCATTGTGGATGAGTAAGAAATGGGGAAGTTGGTATATTACAACTAACAATAACCCTCATCATCTTCCGTCGCTCCCCGAATTAGGACTGAAATCACTGACAGCGCAATTGTGGTTTGAGGTTTTGCCAATGAGAAACTTTGAAAGGCAGAAAAGCAAAGCCAATTTGGAAGGCAAAAGATGATTAAAATCCATTATTTCTCCCCTAGTGGTCTCAGGCATAAGCCAGGGCTTTGGCAAGCATAATTTGCAAAGCTCTTCTGGTGTTCCCCTAAAAATTCTCCTGCATGCTGCTATCGGCAATTACTATTATTGTCACAAGTTTCCTTGCATTTCTGCAAGTTACTGATTTTTCTAAGAAGTTAGACAGAAACCGAGAGTCAGGAATGCTTTTCCAGGCCTTGTTCTCTCTGGCATTCTAAAGGAATTTTAAGAATGACATTCTCTTTCTAAATACTCATCTGCAGAAAAGAATGATTTCTTTTCTTTTTTCTCTCTCTTTGACTGACTTAGAGCAATACAAATGAAACCTCCATAGACTCATCACCTAGTCCTATAAATTGTATTTAACAATTACAAGATTAGGACATCGAGTCAGTAAATAATCATCTGGATATTAACAACAAAAACAACCACAAACTTGACGGTGTTTCTTATGATAGTCTTATGGGTTCCTCTGAATGATATAGGTGCTGTGTCTTTGTTTTAGATGTTTGTTTACCTGTTAAGGAGAGTATCTAAATGGAATTCACAAGTTGAGAACTTAAGGTGTGATATTAGTGATTTTTCATAGATTACCATTGAACCCGAAACTTTTAAAATGTTTGCCCAGGACTTTGATTAAAAAGTATAAGATTTTTTTTTAAATATCATCAGATGCTGTAAAACTGAGAGTCTGAAAGAATAAGTTGTATACTGTTAAAAATTGTCTTTGCCTTGTGATTTTAGCCAGTTTACTACTTACGTTTATTTTGATACTTGTCAAATGCAAAACTTTAATTTACAAGAAGTCACAGGAGATCTCTCACCTGCTTGGCACTTTTCTTATGTCTGACATAAGACTATATAAAAATAATATTGGTGTAAATCCATGTAATACAAATGCATGAGAGCATTCGGGCTGCAGCAGTTCATTTAATTCTTATTAACTTGAAATAGGAGGCATCTATGACCCAAAAAGAGCAATCATCTCTCTCAGCCTAGCTTTAACCATTCTTCCTATCGAATAAGTGAATTTTGTAAGGATAATTTATACCTATCCTAAGAGCCTAATTTATGATTTCATTGATGACCTATTAAGCACTCAACTCTGTACTCTGCCCCGTGATTATTAAAGAGATAACTTTTTGGTGTGATAAATTGGGATCAATTCAGAAAAGAGTAACAGATATGAGTAAAAAAATCTAAGTGAACTAGAAATAAAAAGATAAGTAATCACTATATCTTCCTATGTCCTGTGAAGTGTCACTATGGGACTTTGCAAATGAAGTGACTTACATTTAATCCCTTTTCTAAATGTACTCTCTGCGCATTTACAAGTTTCTCAAAAAGTGAATGTGGATGGAAACAAGGTTTTAAAACCGTTTCGGAATATGCTCCACTGGTGTTAATTCTGAAATCAAGAAGGCTGATTCACCCCAGACTATGCTTCAAAATAAAATTGCCCATAAATATACTGTAGCTCTATCCTGACAAATTCATGTTTTAGAAAAGTTTCCATAATTCTTTAGTAAAGCATTAAACTCACTTCACTGTTAAATTATAAAAGAACAAAATGATCTACAGGCTTTTGCTTTAAAGAAATGACAGGGATGGCCACTACTTAAAGAAGATCACTTTCTTATGGGAAGTACTGTATATGATAATCACTCTACCAAAAGTGTCCATTCAAAAGAATGGCTGTATTGGGAGAAATTAGCAATGAAATGTGGAGTTCTATGTGAAAATGTAGGTTATTTCAAAGTCATACAATCTTCTTTGAACCAAGCCAAGTTAAAGCAAAGCTGACCAATGAAGAGCATCTCCATTAAGGGATGAAAATACCAGAGAACCAACAATAAAAAGTAATTGCTGATCAATAAATGGACTAAGTAGTGCATCAATCCCTTTGAATATGTCCAATTCCAAGCTTAGATAATACTCACCTGGATATAAAGGACAGAATCTGTTTGCTAGTTATAATTATAATAAATCTCAAGTATCCAGTATCTTATAATTACAGTATATTTTCAGATACATTTTCTGATTTGATCTTAAAATAACCAACTATGTAAAGCAGAGGTGTTTAATGAATTCCTACAAAGAACTGGAATTGGCACAGAAAAGTTATGACGATCTAATTTGTTTTTCTCCATCCTGTCCTCCTCTCTCAGATAGATAGGACTATATGCGATTTTGCGCATGAATAAACTGAAGTAGAGAATTTAAATTACCTGTTCATACATGATAGAACCCATACAAACCCTGTTCTCCCATCATAATCCAGGCAAATTCCACATATTGTTTAACTCTTAGGACATTGAAAAGAAATCACTACATAAAGCAGTCAAGTATTAATAATAGCTGAAAGCTTGGAGGGTTTCAAAAGACTACCTAAAAACAAAAGTTGGAAAACTTTGGCCTGTGGGCCAGCTAACTGATTTTACAAATAACGTTTTCTTTTTTTCTGTTTTTTTCCCAATATTTTATTTATTTATTTGACAGAGAGAAAGACAATGAGAGAGGGAACACAAGCAGGGGGAGTGGGAGAAGCAGGCTTCCCGCTGAGCACGGAGCCCGATGCAATCCCAGAACCCTGGGATCATGACCTGAGCTGAAGGCAGATGCTTATCGACTGAGCCACCCAGACACCCCTAAATAGGGTTTTTTAGAATATAGCAACACCCACTAATTTATGTATTGTCTATGACTGTTTACGAAAGCAAATGTTGAAAGTAGCAATAGAAACCATATTGACAGCAAGCCTGCTGTGTTTACTCTTGGGTCCTTTAAGGAAAGATTTGCTGACCAGTGCCTAGGACTATAAGAGCCACGGACAGTTTCAAATTACAATACAACAGTAGTGAAAAGCAGAAATTCATAATCAGGAAGGAGCTCAAAACCCAGAGCTTCTCCCTGAACAGTGAATGGATTAAACCTCATATTGAGCGCCCCAACATTTAAGATCTGCACCTGAGAGATAAGCCCCCCAAACATCTAGCTTTGAAAACCACCATAAGACCCACAAAATAGCAGTGAACTGAGAAACCTCTCTTAAAGGGCCCAGATACCCCAGGGCCCAGCCAGACAGCCCTTTGAAAAGCATCCAGAATTTACACGAAAGAAACCCATTTGCTAACCTTAAAGCGTTGGCTTGAGGGTCAGGGCCTGTGGATATGCTCCGAAGAGGGAGGGTGATAGGCACCACCATTTTTTCTTTCTTCTTCTTTCCAGCTGGTGCCAATTTTATGCTCCCCCTCTGCCTTGCTAAAAACTCGGGGGTCGGGGGGCGGATTCTGGCACAAGCAGCAAAGTATAAAGACTTTGAAAGATATCATTCCTATTCTTACAGTAATAGCAACAAAAGCGGAACAAATTAAAAAATCACTGAGTTCTCTTCAACACAGAGAACTGACCACATTGCCAGGAATATTGCAGGACAGACTGCCACGCTGAGAATCTGCAGACGGGTGATTCCAGTCAGGCACAGCTTGATCTGCTCGCCTGGAGGACTGACTAGGTAAGTGGAAGAGTTGCTGAACAGAGACAAAGTCCTGGGAGCCTTGTTCTTTTGTGGATTTGCTCTCTGGAATTCCAGCAGTTTCTCATGGTAAAGGGCCAAAGCACCAGAAGAGGAAAGGTAGAGGGGAGGAAAGAAAAAAAAAGTTTTCTTGTATTTCTGGCAGTAGGAAATGTGGACGTATACCCAGAATGTTGTCTGTGGGCCCATAGAAGGGCCTAGCTCCATGTTTACTCTCTAGGGGAGCGACCTTACCAGAGACATACCCACCTGCAGACAAGGGCATTTATGTCACTCTAGCTCCCACCAGCTTTCTCTCTCACCTGAAGGGAGAGAGGAGCTAAGAAATACTTGTGAAGGTCAAAGAATAGGGACACAGGGTCATGATAAGAGATTAATCATACACTGGAATTGAATCATAAGATTATAGAATGTTTCCCCTCCTTCACACCTTATCACCACATCACCAAAGCTCCAGTCAATGAAAGTGCAGTATAGATGAAATAATCACAAAGCATGGGCTCTATGCAAGGCGACAAAAAGGACCGTAGAGGAATTTGAAGCAATAAATAGAAACCAACGACTAACATGATAGCTATTATTCATATATATACCCATAATCACTTTAAATGTAAATGGTATAAATATAATCATTAAAACATTGTACGAGTGGATATAAAAATAACTCACTATATAGTTAAGGGTAAAGCTCAAATAAATTAAAAGTAAAGGCATGGTAAAGATGTACCATGTTAATATTAATAATAAAAAAACCTTTAATCAGTATATAAATTTCAGAAGAAGTGGATTTTAGAACAGGGGAAAGCATCAGGTGTGCAGAGGGAGATACGGATAAATATGTCTATATCCATAGATAGTGATATATAGCTATATATGATCTGTACATTTATCTGCATGTCTATATATAGATAATGATAAATCTTTATATCTATATTTTTATCTATAAATCTATATAAAATCTTTACATCTATAGATAGATTGATAAAGTAATGAATTCCCCATGAAAACATAATTTTTAATGTGTGTGGATCTAACAGAAAAGCACAAACATATGAGGGGGAAAAAAGCTTATAGAACTTAGAGAATAAATTGAGTCCATTATTTAGTTCGAGGTTTCAACACCCTCTTTCAGTAATTGACAGTTCAAGCAGGCAGTAAATCAGAAATGATATAGTTGGCCTGACCAGCACTATCTTTCAATCAAATTGACATTTATAGAACTTTCCATCTAACAACAGCAGAATACATATTCTTCTCAAACTCCCATGGAACACTCATTAAGACAGACAACAGTCCCAGTGATCAGAATGCCTTGACAAGTTTTAAGGAATAGAAATCCCACAAAGTATATTTTCTTACCAAAACGGAATTAAAAGAGAAGTATAAATGAAAGATACCTGAAAAATCCTCAAATATTTGGAGGCCATAGAATGTACTTCTAAATAATTAATGGGACAAGATTTATTTTGAGAATAAATCTCAAAAAATTTTAAAAATCAAAACAAGTGAAATAAAATCACGATTTTAATTAAATTTAAATTTAAGTTAAAGTGTTATAAAAACATGATCTAAAAACAATAATTTAAGTTTCCATCTTAGAAAACTAGAGAAAGGACAATTTAAGACAAAAGCAAGCAAATGAGAACAAATAATAAAATCAGGTAAAAAAGATCAATGGAATTGAAAAAAAACCATAAAAGCAATTGACAAACTCAATAAGACCAAAAGGTGATTTCTTAAAAGGATCAATACAATTAATACAAGTTTAAGCAGGACAACCAAGAGGGGAAATACAGTGGAAACACAAATTATAACTATTAGAAATAAAGGGCGATTAGCAATATTAATTCATGAACATTAAGAGGGTGACAAGTGAACACTGTGAACAACTCTGACCACAAATCTGATAAATTAGATAAAACAGGCCGATTCATTGTGACACAAACTGCCAAACTCGCCCAAGAAATCTTACAAAAAGGAAAATACCGAGACCAGATTATTTCATATATGAATTTTATCAAATATTTAAGAAAGAAATGATAACAATTCTCTACTATCTCTTCTAAAAAAAAAGTAGAAGCAAAAGGAAGTCTTTTTGGGGCACCTGTGTGGCTCAGTTGGTCAAGTATCTGTCTTCGTCTCAGATGATGATCCCAGGGTCCTGGGATTGCGCCCCACATCAGACTCCCTGCTCAATGGAGAGCCTGCTTCTTGTTCTTTCACAACCTCAAGATCAAGGGTCACATGTTCTATTAACTGGGCTACCTAGGCACCCTTAGAGGAGCTCTTCTTAACCATATGCTCATTCTCTGAGACCAATATTACCCTAACACCCAAATCAAATTAAAACATTGAAAGAAAGGAAAGCTACCAACGAATATGAACGTGAATACAAAATTCCTTAAACATAACATCAGCAAACCAATGTGCAAAGCAAACATTAGCAAAAACAACGTATAAAAAAGAATTATACACCATGACCATGTAGGTTTACTCTGCTAAAAATGCAAATCTGGCTGAATACTTGAAAATCGGTAAATGCAATGCACAACATCAACAAATTTAAAGAAGAAAAATCAAATGATCATACAAGTTATTACTTAAAAAAAGCAAAATCCAACACCTATTCATGATTTTTAAAAAAAGAAAAACTCATCAATCAATAAATAAAATCTTTTAAAAACACTCAGCAAACTAAGAATAGAGCAGAAATCCATTACATCTACAAAAAACTTATAGCTAACATCATATTTAATGTTAGCAACCAGACTCTTTTACTCAAGATGGGGAAAGGAAAGGATTTTCCTTCTCACCACTCCCATTCAACATTATATTGGAATTCCTATCTACTGCAATTAGACCAAAGAAAGAAAGAAAGCAAGAAAGAAAGAAAGAAAAAAACCAAAACTATAGTTTGGAAAGGAAGAAGTAAAAATATCTTTGCTTGCTGATGACTTGATTGCCTGTATAGAAAATCCCAAGCAGTTAAAAAACAAACAAACCTGGAACTAATGAGTGGGCGTAGCAAAGTTGCAGGATACATGGTCAACAACAACAACAACAACAACAATGAAAAAATAAAAAAAAGAAAAGAAAAGTCAATTGCTATCCTATACACCTGTACTAAACAATTGGAATTTGAAACTGGAGTGCATTACAATTTATATTAGCACAAAAATATCCTTATATGTAAATCTTAAAAAATTTGTGGAAATCCACAAAATTCTGATGAAAGAAATCAAAGATCTAAATAAATGGATATGCCTTGCTCATGGAATAGAAGGCATAATGTTAAAAAGGCAGTTCTTTCCAAATTGGTGTATAGATTCAGTGCCATCCAATACAAACCCAAGTAAGCTATTTTGTAGATGAAGACAAACTAATTCTAAGCTTTACGTGAAAAGAAAGAGATCCAGGATAGTCAATACATACTGCAGAAAAATAACTAGGTTGGGGAATTCACACTACCAATTTCAAGGCTTGCTTTAAAGCTATTGTAATTAAGACAGCATGGTATTGTCATAGATCAATGGAACCAAATAGAGAGCCTAGAAGAAAGAAATACACATATACTCAACTTATGTTTGAAAAAGGAGCAAAGGGAATTCAATGCAGAGAGGATAGTCTTCTTAGCAAATGGTGTTAGAACAATTGGATGTATGCATGAGAAAAAATAAACCTAGACAAAGACATCATGACTTTCCAAAATTCACTCCAAAATGGATCATAGATATAAATATGGAACAAAAAACTATCTTAGAGGAAAACTTTGCAGAAAATCCATGTGACCTTGAATCATTTAATGAGTTTTCTCAATACGACATCAAAAGCATGATCCATGAAAAAGATTGATAAAATATACTTTATTAAAATAAAATCTTCTACTCTCCAAAAAAACACTGTTAAGAAAATAAAAGACAAGCCACAGACAGAAATAAAATACTTGAAAAACATATCTGGAAAAAATATTTTATCCAAAATACAGAAAGAGCTCTTCTTTTTTTTTTTCCTGTATTTTATCCAAAATATAGCAGAAAGACTTAAAACTCAACAAAACAAACAACCTAATTAAAATATGGGCAACTGATCTGAGCAGTCACCTCACCAAAGATATACAGCTGGCAAATAAGAATATGAAAATATGCTCATGATCATTTGTGATTAGGGAAATGCAAATTAAAGTGAGATACAACTGCAAACCTATTTGAATGGCTAAAATCCAAGAAGTTCCCCACACCAAATGTTTGTGGACGTGTGGAGCAATAGGGACTTCCACTCACTGTTGTTGAGGATTCAGTGGTATTGATATTGGGGAGCACAGTTTGGTGTCTTTTCAGTGAGCTGAACACAGTCTTACCATATGATCAAGCAATCACTCTCCTACGTCTTTACATAAGTGATCTGAACACTTATGTCCTGCAAAAACCTGTACAGGAATGTTTGCATGAGCTTTACTCATGATTGCCAAAAGGAGGGCAACCAAGATGTCTTGCTATGGACAGTGGTGAATGGTGAATTATGTACCGTAAATGGTACGTGGTGAATGGTGAGTGGATAAGCAATTAGTACCACAAATGGTATATCCATGTAATGCAGTACTACACAGCAATAAAATAAATGAGTTATCAAATCACGAAAAGATCTAAGGGTGTCTTAAAAGCACTCTGGTGTGTGAAAGGAGCCAGTCTAAAGGACTACCAGTTGTACAATTCAAATGATAAGATATTCTAGAGAAGGCAAAACTATAAAAAAAGTAAATGACCACTAGCTACCAGATTTGGGGGTGGGGGAGGGAAGAAGAGTTAAATAAGAAAAGCACAGGGACATTTTTAGGACAAAGAAACCGTTCTGTATGATAATGGGATTGAGGTTATATAACACTATGCTTTTTCAAAACCTGTTGAACTTACAGCACAGAATGGACGAGTATATGCAAATAGAAATATTTAGGAGGTTGAGGGAATCTCAGAATGGAATGCAGAATGTGACCAAACAGTATAACTGTACAATCCATATACACATAAATCCATACAACAGCCTCACTGAAAGATGGGGGGAAGGTGCTGACTTAAGTAACTTTGGAAATAACTAGAGTCTGTAAAAACTAAGGTAGAAGAAACTGTACTTAAGCCCTGTAATGTAGGGGATAAAGTTTTGTCTCAAAGGGGAGACTAGCTCACAGCTTGACACTGCTGCAGATGTATATAGAATTGAATAATTAAATAAATGTCGGATAGGAGAAGATAGTTTGCCTATTTGGGGAGCAGAGTTAAATATAATAATCGAGTGTAGAAGGCCAGGATGATCCATGGGCTAGTGGATTAGTGTTGGAAACATGAGCATAAACTCATATTTTGCTTAATGCGGATGCAGGTGGTAATGTGTGGAAATATTTATGATATGATTAAGATATGTATATATGCAAGTAACAGTAAACACACACATATATTCCCTTGCTCTGTCAGCTGAAAGGGCCTAATAGGAAAGAAATATATCCCAGTAGCAATAATAACACCTATTGCCCAAACTTGGTTTCTAACATCATTCTTCAGTAACATTTACCCTGACTCTTTGGAGAAATGGCTGCTTACAGGAGTGGAGCAGGGAATATATAAGACAAGCCTAGAGCATGTTATAGTGCTGAGAAGTGAGGGAGTGCAACACATACACACACACACACACACACAGGGGTATGTCATAAGGACACAAAAGCCAAATATAAGTACTCCCAGTGACCAAAGATGGAACAATTTGAGCAACAAAACAAAGTAATATTGTCTTATAACCCAGAATAGAACAAAACCATCTGTAAGTACATACTGATATAAATGAATGAATAAATAAGTAAATAATTCGGGAGAATAGACACATATTCCATACAAAATAATCCTAAAAATTATATACTTACTCTGTCCTCAGTGAGGGGAAGCCTAACTTTCCATGCCCTAGGTGTGGGCTACACATAGGTACTTCCTTCCAAAAAGTATAGTATGGAAAGGAAGAAAAAAGAGTAACTTCAGAGTGGAGAAAATTGGCAAACACTACCTCAAGCAGGTAATCAGGTTGACTTCAGCAGCAATAATCCGTGCTAATAGTAAGAACCCTTGAGTTACCATGTAACGAACATGGCAATTTACCTCAGTGATATTCCTCCCCAAAACCCATAACCCCAGTCTGATCATTAGGAAGGCACTAGTCAAAATCCAACAGAGGGATTCTACAAAATACCCAACCAGAGCTACTCAACATAGTCAAGGTCATCTAAAACAATGAAATCCTGAGAAACTGTCACAGCTAAGAGAAGCCTAAGGAGAGTGAAAAGAAAGTAATGCAGTAGGTACCCAGGATAGGACACTGAAACAGGAGAGACATCAGGTAAAATCGAAGGAAATTTTGAATAAATTGTGAGTTTTAGTAATGATGTATCATTATTGGTTCACTAATTATAATAAATGTGTTACACTAATGGAAAAATGTTAATACTAGAGGGAACTGGACATGTGTTTTTGTTTTTTTAAAGATTTTATTTATTTATTTGAGAGAGAGAGAGAGACTGAGAGAGCATGAGAAGGGGAAGGGTCAGAGGGAGAAGCAGACTCCCTGCTGAGCAGGGAGCCCAATTCGGGACTTGATCCAGGGACTCCAGGATCATGACCTGAGTCCAAGGCAGTCGCTTAACCAACTGAGCCACCCAGGTGCCCCTGGACATGTGTTTAATGGGAAGACTACACTTTCATCACAACTTTTCAGTAAATCTAACATTGTTTTTAAAAATAAAGTATATTTAGAATTTTCTTGGGAGGAAGACATCTGTGGCCAGAGTTGTCTTGTAAATCAAACACTACAATACCAACTGACAAGTGAGTCATGCAATACAGTGCTCTCTTTCCACAGCGGGATTAAGCTCCCTACCTAGGTGTTTGCCTTAGCAACACGGCTGGTATTCACTATGTGTGTCATTGGTGCAAGCCTAGCTTTGTAGTTCTCGTGAACCTACCAACAGAGCAAGGTGTCACAAGCAAACTCTAATAGCCAAAGAAATTCCACTGTGTGGAGGTACATGTGTTAGGGGTACGGTGTGGTATCTGCAAAGATTGTGTGACTGACCATATCCTTCTCAATCTTCTTCAAACCAAGGCTCAAACATCACCTTCTTGTGAAGCGAAGTGTATCCTCACTACTTTTCTCTGCCATCTCCCCTACTGCCATGAGCCAGCGAGTGATTCCCTTCACCATGTTCCAAGTCCACTTTAGATTTACCTCCGATAGCTTGTGGATTGTCATAAATGTACTACTGTGCACCTGCCTCTTGTTTAGAATGTGTTTTGGTGTCAAGAGACCTTGTGTTATTCTTCCTGATTGTCTCAGCATCTGCTAAAACGCTTGCCATGTAGTGGGTCCTTAATAAATATTTGCTTTGGGGGATTAAAAATGGAAGTTGAGCAAGTGAGATGGCTTCATGTCATTAGGAAGACCCTAGGATGAGAATATAGGAGAATAGATTCTCACTGTCTTATGGTGTGACTTCTGCAGCCCATTATATATTTGTAACAGTATTTTACATTGCATAGCTTAGTGTAGTACTTAGGCTAAGTGTGTGTGTGTGTGTGTGCGCGTGTGTGCATATATATTACTTAGTATATTAGAACCAAATCATCCTAAAAATGAAACGATATAGAATCAATCATATTCTAAATATATTTAATGGTATTTTTAAAGTGGATCATTTGATGAAAGTAATTGCTTAGGAAGTAAAATATGTTCTAAAATTTGCATTTTTACTTCTTGATATTTTTCATAGTGGAAGGACACTTAAGAGACATATTGACTTACAAATAGTTTAACAGTGGTTTGACTGTCTGAGATTTAACTTCTGAAAAGATTAACAATGCTAACCATAAGCTATATTTCCCCTAAGGATAGCTACTAAATACTTGAGTATTCCAAGCCAATATCCCTTAACTCTTCTATTATTAATGCAAAGAAGTGTAGGTATGTTATTTAAAATTTCACTATTATTCTGATCTTTTCTCATCGGGAGCAATGTCTTAAGGCAAAGGCTAATTATAAAAGCCACATCTCAGATCACTTCTACTTGAATTAAGGAATTGCCTGGAAAAGAGAAGCATCTTCAATTTCTTTATAAAGGTGATGATATTGTTGAGATCCCCATGTCTCTCAGTGGGACTGTTGCCATGTTTAACATATTTAATGCATTTAAGAAGCCTACCTTTCAGAAAAGCAATTAGAATACTCTGATTTACTTAATGTTATGTACAGTATAAAAATAAATGGAAGTGATTAGGGAAGGGAGAATTGGGGGCTGAAATCTACCTTAGGGAGTAGGAGACATGCTATAGAAAGTAGCATCTGGCTTTTAGAATCATTTGGCATGTGACAAAACAAGAACCAACTTGGAAATGAATAGCTCTGCTTCCATAATGCTCTTTGAGTTCAAATCCCAAGGATCCACCAGCTTTGTGCAACCAATTTAATTAGAAAAGAGAACACATTATAAAGTAGCAAATGATTTACAAGGGCAGAAACCCTTCTGCAGTGTGGAATGTTAAATACTCTAGGATGATTCACTCATAAAAGTCTAAGATATGACTTTCAGTTCTAGTTATCTCTACATATTTCAGTAAATCTATCAATAATTATTAATGTTAGAAAACAATAGGAAAACAAATTTAGAAACTATAGGAAACGGGATTTTAATGTAATATAAAGTTATACAATTCTGTGTGGGTTGGTGCGCCTTCCTTATACATATTCAATTATATTCCCTCCCTCTGAGTTGATAATGGTAATGCTTGCCTTGGCGCAAGATACAGAATGGCAGTCTTCCATCTAAGTCAAATGGGTAGAATGTACCTACTGCTGGAGCCCATCTTGCCTATGACTTGTCAACCTTGCCTTTGCCAGATAGGAGCCAAACCTCAGTTTAGTAGTAGGAACAAGGACTTTAATTGCCTAGTAAGGAATACGTTAGTGACTCCATGTTACGGACTGGCCTCCCTGTTCTAATATTTTCTCTAAAAATATAACAGACAAAGGATTTTAGAGTACTTGCTTTCCACCAAGAAAAGTACAAAGAGAGCATGGAATGCAGTTTCGTAAGCACAGTTGCCTATTTAAAATGGGTCTGGATCTACGGCTCCTCATTTATTTTCTGTTGCTGGTTTTTACCCTCACTGGGTTTGTGATTTTCAAGATTTTCCTGATTGACCCTACTTGACCAGAAGACATTCTTAAATCAGGAATTTCAAGTTAAAAACGCATATTATTAAATCGACTTGTATTGTTCTCTCGGCTACCTTAAAAATCAATACCACATTCGAATATATTTGTCAAAAGGTCAGAAATAAATCAGTTACAGTTCAGATGTGCAAAAAATTGGGTGATGTATGTGCTTCCCAATGTGTTCATCTGATACTATAAATCGCTGGGAGCCAAAGGGAACCTCCTCCATGTTTTTATCCCGAGTGAAGTGGACGAACGCTAGAAGAATCGATAGGCTTGACCTGAGGTGCGCGACTGATCGTGCCTATTATCTTGGTATTTGGGGTCGTCTGTTGGCCAGTGCTGTCTCCTTTAATCAAGGACTACTACATCCCTTGATAGGATACAGACAGTGCAGTGTGATATCAGAAGTGAAAAGTTAAAGGAACGTGTTGGGCTTATTATCTTGCTTTCGTTCCTAGAGCACAGATCACCGCTGAAAGAGAAATCGGGAACCAGGTCTGATATTAATGTAAGCTTACCTTGTGTTACCCCCACGTGTGAATCACTCACCAGCCCTGTGAGTCTCAGTGCTCCTTTCTGTCTCCACTTACCTCAAAAGCATTGCTTAAAAACAGCTAATCCCTGTCTCTAGCTGATGATTAAATGATAGAAAAGAAGACCAAAAAAATCAAGCACATTTTGGTGTCCGTGGTATGTGATACAGAAAATGCCAAATCGAAGAAAGATCCAAGGAAGAAGCAGGAGGAAGTAATGAAAGCAACGCAAATGAATGGCTGTTGCTGTCAACTGTCCAATGCGAACTTGGGGTTTTTAAAAAATACATTTTCTTTCCTTAATCTTTTTTCTTCTGCTCATCATTATTTGCTAATTACGATGATATAAAAATCGCACACAATTATTGATTTGAATATCCTTTATGAGAGGATTGTTACTATGGAGACAGAAAAATATAAGTCATATTAAAAAGCCCTGAGGTTAATAACCTAAGGAGCTGAAATAAATGGACAGACAGCAAGGTGTAATGGATAAAAACCTGGAATCTAGAACTAGCTTGCCTAGGTGTGCATTATTGCTACTTCTTACATATATGACTTCAGGCAAAATACTCACTGTCTCTTTGTTTCAATTTCCTTGTTAGTATCCTGGGAATAACACCCGGCCCTCCCTCACATAACAGATGATTAAATGAGATAACACATTAAAAAATAAAGCAAAGAAAAAAGAAAGAAAAAAAGAAAACCACTAAGAGTATGACTTAGAAATACATGTGCTTAAAACAGAAAGAATGAGAGATATTTAAGGGAACAGCTTTGTTTGCTCTATTCAGAAACGTTTGAAAGAATACAAACCCTCCCATCATTAATATTTTCCTCTTTTTGCCCAGTAGCCTCGGTGGAACACCACAAAGAGGCAGCATTCCTTGCAAAGCACAGAGGGGAGCTGGAGTCCGCACCAAGCCTCATGTACTTCTGTGTATTCTGGTCATGTCCACTCCCTTCAATTCCAAGTGTTCCTAGCTGATATTTTTCAGGCAAGGACCCTGAGATTTCCTTTGCCGAGATTCTAGTCTGGGTTTATTACATAGCACTCCACTTAGAGATGCTCCCTAGATACCACCAATGGATAAAATCTTTGATGTTTGTTAATTTACGTATTGAGAATGAGTGAACCTGATGGGAGACATACTTAGAATTTTTACAGTTCTCAATTTTTCTCAGCCTGTGCCTTGGTACAGATTTCATTTTCAGGTATTTACACAAAAATAATGTACTATGCAGACCCTATTTTATAAAGAAGAAGAAATTTTTGCTCTTAAAAACTGTGTTATGATTAAACAATGTGTGATTATGATAAGTTGCTATAGACAAGTATACTATGTGATTTATCCACTTGTAATTTAATTTATACATTTAGTAAAAAATAAAAACGTTTTCAATCAGGTGAAATTCTATGTAAACTGAATATGTCAAGTGCAAGTATGTGTTAAGTTTTAATGAAGGTTAAAATTAGGTAATTAGCGCTGTAGAAATGCTTCCAGAATAACACAGAGGTCATCTGGAATAAGAAAGAAGTATCTGAAAACTGAGGTGTTGGTATGAGTTGGACAATTGCCTAGAACTTGCCCGAGCCCCAAGACTGGATAAGAAAAGGAAAGATGATAAAAATTTACTCAGCAGAGAACATATGGTAATGTGTTCTTAATTTTTCTTTTTTAAAAAGAGAGAGGATAGGGCAAGGTAAGTAAAAGTCAAGGGTGCAGAATTTCATTTTGTATTGTCAGAGGTGATTAGAACAATCTGTTTTGTAATTTAATTTTAAATTCCTAATATAAAATTAGAACTTTGGGCATCAGATGTTATTAACAACAGGTTTGAAAGCTGTCTTTTGGAGCTGTTAGCATGTTTCTTGAATTTCTTCCATGTAAATCTAATGAAACAGAAATAATTTCATTTGTGTATTAGTGACTAAGTGAGGAAACCCCTTTCTTTTTTGATAGTTTTTTTTCCCTAAAATATTCATACCTAAAGAAAGTTGCCATGATCTGTGTTTATTACTTAGCAGAGTTTCCCCCCAAATAAATGTCATAGGGGAGTGATTTTCAATCAGAACATCTCATACATAATGCATAATTTGAGCAATTAAGTTTCCCTTGATAATAATGGAACATTACCCAGGAAGGGTCAAGGTGGGGAGGCAATAAGTACCAGCCAGCTAATTATTGTCCTGCATTAATTCATTTTCTTCATATCCACATTAATTATAGAGTAATGAGCTTGGTCTATGAGCATTTCTAAAGATAAACTTGATAACGTCACAACAATTCTGTTAACAATAACAGATAAAATGTCATAAATTCTCTTTGTTAGGCATAATTCATTCTTTATATGTATTATTTTTGCCGATTCCTACAAAAGTCTGAGTATGTATTTTTGGTATCCCTATTGTACAAATTAAGGTGCCAAAAGAAAACATTTAAATAATGCATCAAAGTTTACACAGCAAAGAAATGTTAGCAACTGGAAAATAATTAAAAATATACTTCATAGACCACTTTTTCTCACTAGCATGTAGATGAGATAATATTATGGAAACATGTGAATACTTACATCAGCTGCACTCCCTTTCCTAGACAAAATGTTCTACAGATTTGTACCTGTATGTAATCATGGATATGAGTTATCTTCCATGTCCACCTTATTTGTAGCTGAGATAAATCACTTAGCACTGCAGAACTCAATAGAACATACCACATTTTAAATATTAAAATGAATAAGCACAAAAGAATGACATGAAATAAAGTGAAAACTATTTTTGTATGCTCACAAATGTTTTAAGGACACTATAAATTTGGTTTACTTTTTTGTAGTTTGCTTCTGATTTAGATAAGAATTGATTTTTGAATTATTTAAAATATATGAAATTCCAAGTCGATTTGATATGTCAATGTATCCAGGTTATTGATTAGTTTGAACTTGAAAGAAACATCATGAAAATGTTTTATACTGCTCAGTGTTGACACACATTTGCATTGATCTTTCTGATGCCCACCTTGGCCAAATCCCAGACAGTTTGCACAGCTTCCGGTCAGTGTCAAAAACACTTTTTAATTATTTTTTTCCTTACATCCAATGTAAGATTCTCTCTCTCACCCTCTCCCACTAACTGCTGCTTCTGGACCTCTGATTCCAGAGATAGAAGTAAGGGGCACAATAAACATGACCGGCACTTCCAAAATCCCACAGCTAGATTCCTGTGCGATGTCAGGCATAGAATGCTGGCACTCTGTCCTGGGCTATTGCTTAGGGTATGTGGAGACATTTTAAGGACTTGAGGTATTTTTCCTTAGCCCGTATGACATATGCTTTGGATGATGACTGGTTTAAGCTTCCTCTCAGCACCTTCCCTCTGTGCAAAATTTCTACAGCTGCCATCTCCTTAACCTACGGGAAATTCATGCAGCTTTGCCTTATCAACAGCCAGGAGCTGCATTTTGTCTCGCTCCTGGCCTGTCTCCCATTTCAGACCAGTTGGTCAGTCTTCCATCCTCAGAGCTCTCTAGTAAAACACGGCAGCAACACATTCTAACAGGTCCTAAGGATCTGCTTTGTGATAGAGGTGCTATTCTCCCCTCCTCCAGGAAATCACAATTTATCTCAATAGATAGATGATAGATAGACACATAGATGTGTAGATAGACAGGTAGACATAATTGGAAACATAAAAAAACACATATTCCTTTCCTCCATTTATTTCTCTAATTTGTCTTCCAGCCTTTAGTGTATTTGATATCTAATGTCCTTTCATGTCATTCGAAAGATCGTGAAGCTACCTTGTAGGTTTCCAATAGCCTTGTAAGTCTAACAATATATTTGTTCCTATGTATTGTATTACAACCAGGAAGCAGAATTCTCACACATTGCACATGTTTTCATATTCATCACACATCATGGTAACTTATTCATATGAGAATTTCCACGGCATTTATCATAGGACCTGTTTTGACTGAACAGTTTATAGACATTATCTTTTTTCATCCCTGGGGATAATACCAATATGTCCAACAAGTTAAAACGCCAAACTCATATACTAGAAACCTTTTGAAAAATCTTAGTGTACCCGAGAACTGCCCAGTGGTGACCTATTCTGAAAAATACATTAATTCCGTATTGTTATTTAACAAAACTCAATATGGTTCTATGCATGACCAAGTAAAATAGATGGATTCATGGTTGTATTCAGGAATATTTATTGGTCCACTTACTATGTGCTACAAACAATTTTAGACAAGAACAAATGAACAAGACAGAGGATTCCTTGCCCATTACGGCTTACATTCTAATAAGTGATAAAGACATAACAAGTAAAAAAAAAAAAAAGTACGTATACATTGTAATACCAGGTGGCTAAGTTATTTGAATAAAAGCAAGGAGGAGCGAGGGCCACAGTGGAAGATGATGGCCAGTAGGTCTTTCTAAGAAAATCACAGTCCATCACAGACCTGAATGAAGCGAGGGGATGCAAAAGCGAAACGTCCGGGGGTCAGAGTGTTGCGGGCCTAGAACACGAGACTGGAAGAAATGAGCAGGGACAGAGGAACACCTGGCTTCTAGGTGGGGTGAGAAAGTGGACTCAGATCACAAACACGCCGTGAAGCCGTGCAGAGCACTCAGTCCTGGAAGGGAAAGGGGTCTGCGAGGTCCAGCCGATCGCACCAGCTCCCACGACGACGCACTTCTTCCGTGGGTCAGGGATTGCTTGTCTGTCCCAACAACCATGTGAAATAGCTGCACTGGGCCTTATTTTACAGATGACAGACTCAGCCTGGCCAAGAGCAGACAGTTCGACAGAGCTCACGCAGTTACTTCAACAAAAGCACACTAAGTCATACTCGGATCTGGCCGGCTCAAGCACGGACGTGGTGTGAACGCCTACGATCACTGGCAGTTTCTGGTCCCTGGAAAGGCCTTTAAATATTTTCTTGTTTCAACCATGAGTAATCCCAGACTTACATATAAACCTGTGAGTTAACGGAGGGTAATATTTAAGCACTGCAAGTATTAGTGCGAAGCTGTGCTATTTACATAAATATCTGCACTGATTTAGCCTTTATGAAAATTTACCAAAATGGGATCTTAATGCCATGTCTTTAGCTTAGAATACAGTTGTGTTCTTGCAACACCCAGGTGACCGCAGAAAGGTCAAGTGTGATTGAAATGTGACCGAACACAATTTCTAGGAAATTGCAACTTCTTTATACAGTTTAGGACCAGCAAATCGATATGCAACCATGCATGTTCTTTTCCTATGTACCTAGAGTTAACAATCTCATCATCAACTAAGCCAGAATTTATTTTAATACACATGCTTAGTGCCACTGGACTCAAATGTGTGCATTTTTTAAAGTGTTCACCCAAATTGATAAGTTGTTCGTAAGGCTTTCACCCATGACAGAACCTACCTGAACCTCAGAAAACCCTATTTCTGTTTTTCTCATCTATTTTCCATGGACTGATTTATCTGCTGTTTTTTGTACTTTCCAATTCTTCAACCAAGATTACATATAGCACAATCTTTTAAATACGGGGAATAATCCTTTATGGAATAATCCCTGAAAATATCCCCAATTATACTCTTTCAATTTTTATGTTAATAGGATAGAAATAGAAATGTTCTCTCAACTCACACATTTCTGTTTTACTTGCAAGTTTTCCTCTTTGAACATTTTGTTTTGTTTAGTATTCATACTCTTTCCTAAGTAAATGATGATATGAATGCACAAGGATTTTCTATGATTTATCACTTCTCATCCACTTTTAATATCTTCCTAAATTGTCGTATTTCCAGTCTTGGGCTTTTGTAAAGTGTTGATACCTATGTTGCTGACATAAGGGTACCTGAACGGATATTGGTGAAAAACCTCGCTTCTATTACATGGTGTGGTGTTTATGTTTCCAAGTACAGAGGAAAACAATACTGTAGCTATTCAAACCCACTATCTTTAGCTAAACATTATTCAAAATATTTTCTCTAAACATAAATGGTCAATTTGGTTCAGCTCATTTCCACATGCTGCTAATAAGAAATGAATATATAAAACAATTTTGAGGACACTGTATTATTCACCATTTTCTTTCTGTTCCACCTATGAATTTTGAATTCCATCTTGACTTGTATAGAATAATAAGGATGGTTCTGAAAATGCTGGTTAAAATTAAAGGGTTTTATTATCTTATTATCTGACATTATCATAAAGCTTGTTATCTGGATGTTACCATGGATTTTATCATGTCCAGCAGCTTAGCATACTTCCTTCATAATGTTATAATAAAAGTAACTATTGCACCTAATTTTATATCCTATAATAAAAAAAATGACACTGAAGAATCAGTTCTGGTCTAAGATCTTAATAAAAAGGAAATGTTAAGACTTTTATCATGTTTCATTTTATGCGTGGTGAGAATCAGTACAGGTGGTCATAATATTTTGCATGAATATTAATTCAACGTTGAGTCAAATACTTCTTTCATTTACTGCTACCATTTTTAGTGGCAATAAAAATTTACTTAAAAATTTTCGTGCTTTCCACAATTATCATAAAGTTAAAATTTAATGTTGAGTAAATTTTGACATGTATTTTGTTATTGCATTGTGACATGATTAAGATGTATTTTGGCTACATATAAAAATAACATTAAATGTCCCAGATATATCTTCATACTCCCTTTTTTATACAAATCTGTAATATCAAAGACGATACCAATCTATACTGTATCTTTGATTAATCAACATACACCAAGAATCTGTCTAAATTTGAAATCAGTTTTCAAGTATGGCCTTGACAATGATTTTAAAATATCAAACTCCTGTGAATCATAGAATCTCAGTCAGCAACTTGTTTATCCATAAAAAATAAACACTTTTTAAAAGTTTTATATCATCACCCAGATTCTACTAGGTATTTGTTTCTCTCCGTACAGCATCAGGAACTTTAAACACATAAACAATATACTCTCACTTTGTACGATTCAAAAAAAAAAGGATAACTGAAATAATATTAAGTTGATCTAGTTCAGGGCCCTTCTCACATCAAATATTCAAAAATTTTGAGACTTTGTACTGGACTGTAGTGAAAAAAACTGCCAGAGTACTTCAGTCACATGCCACAGTTGGCCTGCACTGGCACACGAGAGCTGACTGTTAGCATCACTCCACATCTGCATTCCGGGACAACATGTGGGTAGCTGGAAATAACCAAGGGCATTTACTCCACGGAAATCAGAAGTTGCTATAACTTTTCTTCCCCACCCCGAAAACTGCAGTACCCAACTCTTTACTAAGAGACTACCAGTTTGCCCAAACACATACTAGCATTTTTAAAATTTTAAATAACAAAGCCCTAATTATTTGACTGCATAGCAGACCCAAACATGCATGCTAATCTTTTAAAGCGAGGTCCCAACTCCTTAAGGTAGTCGTAATTTTCATCCTGATCAGAGGCTGCGGATCCTAAGGAGCTCAGGGACCCAGCCAACGACCCTGTTCCCTCAAAGGCGTAGGTCTGGAGGGAGTCGAAAGGAGGGGCACAAGGATCCGTATTAGCTTCCTCGAGCTTTTCTAGAATGAATTTCCGGAAAATGGCACTATCTGGGCCAACCTGCAAAGACTGCCGGTACAGGCTCCTGATCTCTGCGGAGGCGGTTCTCCGCGTCTTGCGTTCCCGCATCACCGTGCTACTCCTCAGCTCCGCGATGTCAAAAGCCTCCGTATCTTCCTCTCCTCCCCCTTCATCGTCATATCTGAATATATTCTCGCGGAAATCTTCACCTTTCTCCGGAAACAGAGTCTGCTTTCTTCGCTGTTTCAGACCCAGGATCAAAAAAATAAACCCTGACAAAGAAAGCGTATGAGAACATTAAGCAACATACTGTAATAAGTATAACATAACATGTGAATATATATGAATGCAATAAGTCCATATTCATCAATATTATATGTTATTTATAATAAACCTTGCAGTCCTTGCTTTTGTTAAAAGCTCAGGACATGAGTTAGATTTTAGGATCATAAGACAGAAGAAAACATAGCGTGGAACCTCGAGCCATGCCGGGGTTGGTGACGTCATCCCCTGTACAGTGGAATATCCCCGTATAACGTTTGACTCCCCAAAACTCAACTACAGTATTTGCTGTCGAAAATTTACAAAAGGGGCATGCAGAACGACAGAAGGCAGTTTAACAATATTTCAAATAAGAGTGAACTGTTTTGTGATGATAATCAATTTAAAATTGTATTTTTTATATATTGAAAACAGAAAAAGAAAAAGAGCATACAGGAACATTTTCCAGTCTATATGCATTTGTCAATTTTAGTAACCAAAAATCCATGTTAAGAGAAGTTAAGCACAACAGAGCCATCTGAAATTCCCCACTGAGACAAATTCTGTGGCATAATTATTTTCTAACTTAATACTCATTGAATACAAAGTATATGCCACCAAAAAGCTGGTTTAGAACCTGTGCTCAGTGATATGACATTAATTTCAGAAAGCCCAAACTATCATTTTTTTAATCGTAACAGTGGTATGCCCACAATCAATATTTATTAAGATAATTTTAACATGATGTGGAAATAGAAAAATTTCAAAGCACCTTTTTTCTATTTAGAGAAAATTGTGTGTGCATGCGCATGTTATGTATCAAGAATAGTCAACCCCTTCAGAGCCTTGGAACTATTCAGAACTTCACCTATAGGAACTGAAATAAACATGAAATGGTGTTATTCATATTATCATAAAGAGAAATATATTAGGCCATACTTTATGTAAATCTTACCTTTTAAAACACTGAAATAGTGTTCTTGAAATAAGGTCATTGAGTTTGAATCCAGATACTGTGAAACTCGGTTCAGATATACGGTTGGTATAGAGAGGGAGCTAATAAATAATTTTTTCAAGCTATGAATGGGAGAGAGTATTCATGACACTTTCAAAGAAAACTACAGTCTGTCGGTTGACCCATACTTCCCACCCTCTAAATCTTACTCATGCCCTTGACTGTGAGGCTGTCCTTGGTTTACTCATAGGGTTCTTGGTCTTGGGTTAGGTCTGTCCCTAGGAGTAAACCAGTACTTGTCACCCCTCAAACCCTACACTGTTCTTACTACACTTGATTCTGATACCCAACTACATAGCTCTATATTCAGTTTTAGGATCAAAGACCATTAAAAATTATCATAAAACTGAGGCTGAATAGGAAAGAATGATAATTTGGATGGTAAAGAGGAATGCATGATTCTTGAGCTTTGAGAAAGATGAGAAGAGTGAGGGCAAAGCAACCCCTGAAGCACAGATGCCATTTTGAGCAGTGAGTTTGGGATTACAGAACCAGCGGCTGATACAACTGTTCGCAGGACTCAGGAAAGTGGCGTTGACCTTGACATGGAGTTATAAGGGAAGTAAGAGAGGGTTTAGGTTACATATACTGACTGGTTTGCTGAAGAAAGAGAGACGGTTGTGCTAAATGAATTATTTGTAGTTGTGGAAGCCTAATAAAACATTTTGCGGTTCATCTGCCTCATCTGTAAAATGGATATGACATCTACATCTGAAAACAAGAAACAAACAAACAAAACAGAGCTTGGGGCACCTGGGTGGCCCAGTCTGTTAAGCGGCCAACTCAAGTTCAGCTCAGGTCATGATCTCGGAGTTGTGAGGTTTGGCCCCACTCTCACGGCGCTCAGCCCTGAGTCTGCAGGAGATTATCTCCCTGTCCCTCTGCCCCTTGCCCCTCTACTGCATGCTCTCTCTCTCCCTCTCGCCCCTCTTGCGTGCTCTCTCTCTCCCTCTCTCTAAAATAAATAAACAAATAAATAAGTAAAATCTATTAAAGAAGCTATTTTATTAATCTATTATTATTAATCTATTAATATTAATATTAAAATAATATATAATGATATAATGGTAATCTATTAATATTAATCTATTATTATTCTATTTTTAATCTGTTATTATTAATAATAATGAATCTATTAAAAAGAAGCTATTTTATTGAAATTTCTTTTGTGTTTAGCACTCTGATCAAGTAAAGCCCTCCTTTTGCATTCCCCCAACCTATTTACTTTCTTTCAGAGTGGTCCTAGGGCTCTAGTGAGTTGCAGGACAGGGTTAAATAGACCGTGTACAGTTATGAAAATTTAGCGCACCTCCATGACCCTTTGTAAAGTACTTAGCACTTTGAGTTTTACTTTCTTCATTCATACAACACAGGTGATTAATAGTTATTACTTCATAAGGTTATTGTGAGAATCAAATTACCTACTGCATGTGAACACTCAAGACAGTATCCTGTAGCATAGTAAGCATGTTACTAATTGTTCTATAACTGTATATGCTGTCCACTGCCAATGCTCAGTGTCAGAAACATTCCTACACAGGTGTGCACACACATGCTGACATACTCAGAATTCGGGGATCACTCATTTCCATCTTGAAATGCGTGGTCACTCTATTTTTCACTTACTCCATGGTTTAAGAATTGCAACATATTCAGAAGAGCAATTACACACACACACACACACACACACACACACACCCCCCATCCTGTGATGATGGAATTAACTACTTCTTATATTTATCACATTATTTTTAATAAATGAAGATAGGTTCAGTTCAGCACTACTTACCAAATAGTATCATGATGCTTATCAAGATAGCGAGTATGACTTCTGTTCTGAAGCCCATGGCAAGCATAAGGTCCTTATTCCTGCAGGTCTGTGCACTGCCACGGTCATCGCAGTCACAGATGTGTACGGTAAGGGTATTTGTACTTGTAAGTGATGGGATTCCATTGTCAGCAATTAGGACAGATATATAGAAGACAGGCTCTTCTTGAAGGCTAAAACCAGTTCTATTGGTCAAAATGACAGCTGTGTTATCTAAAACAAAAACCCATGTGCATAATTTTTCGACAATATAGAAGAAATTCATACCAGTCATAGGTAATAGAGGCAACACTATAGATATATCAAGTAGGTTTAAATAATAAAGAAGAAATGTCTGATAAAAAGTCAAAAGATCCACTCAAGGAGTCATTATTGATTCGGCATTGCCTAAACCATAATTACAATTACGATCTTAGATGAATTACATGAATCAGTTCCAAAATGTTTTTGATAAAGATAGAAAACGTAAATGTGGAACACAGAAAACAGCTTTTTAATCAGATGTCAATATTTTATAGAGGTTACTGATATTAAATTTATGATCACAGAATGTGTTTCATTTGGGTTATTTACTCACTACACAGTGCTTTGTCTAATAGAAACTCATTCTTTTCACAAATACTATAAATATGAAAGACTTTCAATGTCATCTACCAGTATCACAACAAGTGGTCTCAAATCATGTATTTACTAATGAGACAGAAGGATCAGTTTTATTTGGTAGGAAAATTCTATTGGGATGTTTCATTTTACTTTGACATTATTAACCCAATTTCTATTTAAAATTCAGATAACAGTTAAGCCTTAGCAGCACTGATCACTCTTCCAGGCAGAACATTTAAGAAATTAGCACGGATGAACAACATACCTACTTTGACCTTTCTGAATTTGTTTCTCCCTGAATCCCAAAATATTCTAAGTAAGCTTTTTCGGTGCAATTTCTTTTATGTGAGTCCTGTATTTCCCCCTCCTTCTTGTATTGCCACTCCCCGAAATATTTTCTGTGGTAATCAAAACTTAGGATACACAAACAGTAAAAATGCAGATAAATGAAGTGTTTCAAAATGTGTGTGCCTGCCAACCACTTTTCCCAAATCATCTTTTTATTTTTTATTTATGTATTTATTTTTCCAAATCATCTTTTTTAAATGAATTCTCCATCATTGGAGAATTCATATAGGTTCCATTGGAACCTATAAAACTTGGGATTTTATTGACTAGGCAGACGGAAAGGGTAAAAGAGTTTACATTTTTCAATTCATATCTTACCAGGTTATTTTCAATCACAAACATTAAACCCAATTAATTATTTTCTGTTTTAATATACTTATTTTGCCCCAGTGACTTATGTTGTTATAAATAAATCTAAGTTATAACTTATTTCTTCTATTGATATTTGCATTGTTTAATCCTAAATTTAGTTGAGTTTCCTTCACTGAGAAATTTGGCAAGAAGAAAAGGGAGAGAACATGACTGCATTTATTGTCCACAAAAGATCTCCCGTAGATCGAAACCCAGAATCAGGTGTAAAGAAGGACATCGGCAGGTGTTTGGCTACGGATACTTCAGTAATAAGTCCTACAGTGTTTCTTATCTTCAAGATATAAAGTAAAATTAAAGTAGGCCCATATTATAACAAGAAAAGTGGCTTCATGCAAAGTCAAGCCACCTCTGCATGGAAGGAGAAGATACTCTGTCTCTCCACATGAAACCCTTTGGCACACTGTGTCTTTAGATTGATAGGATCATTTCATTTGAAGGAAAGAGAATAATCTTAAACCAATGTTATACATTTATAGCTTCAAATTAATGACTCCAAATATCTCTGAATCAATCAAGCTAACACGACTGTAAGTATATATCATTTTCTTCCCCATAGATTGAAGTTTGATTTTACGAGACACGAAAGGAAGCACTGGGTTAGTACTGCCATTTTATCTGTAGGTTCATTCAGTTTTGCAAGGTCTTATAGCCACTGATGACTTGAAAAAGTACTTCTAATTTAAAGAAATCCAGTGAGAAATGGAGCTAGTATTTTCAGAATGTGATGTCAGGTTTTGTTTGCTGTTTCCTCTGCTTCTCTCTGCTCTACTTCTCAACATTATCATACTGCAAGAACCTTACAAAAAGCAACATTATAAATCCCCTTAAAATCAAGCACATTTCCCAAAGAAAGGATCAGAAGCCATTAAGAGTGAATGGCATTACCTTCATTATCTATGATTATGAAACTTGAGTTCTTTGTGTCTTCCCCAGAGAGATTAAAGTAAAAATGGTGATCTTCTATGGATTCATCTCTATCCACTGCACTGATGGTCTGAATTACCTAGGAAAAACAGAAACAGGTTGCTTGGTTTTTGATTCAGGAATATAATTACTATTATAGAGATTATTATCATTATTAGTATTAGCTTTTATCAAAATTGCTTTATCAAAATTTTTGTGTATGTTGCAGAGGATAATTCAATTTGGGGAGAATGTTAAAATATTTTCTCAGGTTAAAAATAAGTTCACTTGCCCCTTTCAAAATAGTGTTTTGATAATACAGAGTAAATTCTTGTCAGGGCTGAAATGATTTCTAGCAGTTAAGTTTGCTAGAAATTCTGAAAATACTGCTGCTATAAATCAAGATTTCCTCCCATCCTCCAGGTCCGATTTCCCCTTTTCTTTTTTTTCCTTCTTCCTTCCTTATCTGAATAGCAGCCATTATGATTTGTTGAAATTATATATTCCCTGCTCATTTGAGAGCATAGCTGTGGTAAACTTATTGTCTTACTGAAGTATTAGATAAACTAATGAGTTTTCAAATTGATTTGAGAAAATAATACATTTAGAGCTTAAGGGCAATGTATATGATTTCCTTTGACCCATAAAGACTATAGCAAAAATGTTCCACATCAAATGAATTCCTATTTCAGAACACAAAAAAGTGAAGTAACACAGTTATGAACACATCAGATCACATTTAATTCTCTTCTTTCAAGACATGAATGTGTCAGTCAAGTGGTTCGTTATTGTCAAAAAAGAGATACGCTGTCAAGATCACATAGTGAGATTGTGATTAATTCTGGAAATTAAAGTAAATTGATTATAGAAGTTATTGTTTTGAATTTTCTAGAATTAAAGTGCTTTTAACAATGTGTCAAACAAAAATATCTTTAGTTGCAAGATGACAAACCCAAATTTTATGTTATACTTCAAAGAATAGACTCTCTCCACATGCAGTCTTATAACACCAATGTAATTTGTACGTTATTGCTCTACATCGATTTATCTTTTTCCTTATAACACATTCCTAGTTAAGTCATATTCAAATGGTATTAATTGAATAATCTAATAAAACATTTTCATTCAACCCATGCCTACAATAATAAATTTGCATTGTATTAAGGTAATGGTCTTATTTTGGATTACCATAATAGCCCGGGTGAAGGGTAGGGGCATATTTTGAGTCCTGGCGTTGCCACTTACTAGGTTTGTTTGTTTGTTTGTTTGTTAATTTTATTTATTTATTTGACAGAGCTAAAGAGTGCAAGCACAGGCAGGGGGAATAAAGAGGGAGAAGCAGGTTCCCCGCTGAGCAGAGAGCCCAATGTGAGACTCGATCCCAGGACCCGGGGATCATGACCGAGCTGAAGGCAGACGTTTAACCCACTGAGCCACCCAGACATCTCACTAGTTTTTTTATTCTTAAAAAAATTGAGATACTAATACTTAAGTTTTGGGAATGATTTTTAGAATTTTATGTCATACCTTGTCAAAGTGCTTGTCATACTGTCTGTACATGTTTATAAGGTGTTTTCTTCATGAAAACATGGAAGTGTTGGGATTTGCATAGACAAAATGGTATCCTGAATACTGTGTGTAATCTCATCATATGTGTATTTGCTTAACTAAGATTGATAGCAAATTGTAAAAACTCATATTTACCTTGTTGACACATGCAGTCTTGATTTTTAGACAAGGAATAATTTATCTCACTACCTGCCTTTCTGTATTAAATACATGCATCTGGGATGGCTGGGTGGTTAAGCATCTGTCTTCAGCTCAGGTCATGATCCTGGGGTCTTGGGATGGATCCCTGCATCGGGTTCCCTGCTCAGTGGGGCGCCTGCTTCTCCCTCTCCTACTGGCCCTGCTTGTGTTCCCTCTCTTGCTGTGTCTCTCTCTGTCAAATAAATAAATAAAATCTTAAAAATAAATAAATAAATAAATAAATACACACATCTGACCAAACGTTGAAAATGTTTTCCTTTTGTGTATGTAGGTTTAAGAACACTGGTGAAATTTTGACTTTGTAAAAATTCTTAAATGATTTTAATGAATTAAATTACTCTTTACATATGTACAGGTAAAGTGAACATGCATAGGTTCCAATATCCTGGTCCCTCTTTAATGTACATCCCTCCACCTGCACTTGCTTTATAAACTGAACTTCCACATGCTTTAGGGGTTTTATCACTTTACAAAATAAGAAGCTACTGATAGAATAGAATCAGTTACCATCAGCAGGTACCATTAATTCTTTTGAACTGATCCTGAATGTGTACACTATTTTTGAGAACACAGATTTCTAGAAAAGAGCCAACATTAATGCGCACAAGAGTCTTGACTAGGAATGCTCATTTTTTTCCTTTTCATATGACAATGGGAAGGTTTTTGTTTTAATTTTCAAATAAAATTCTAAGTAAAAAATCTTGTTGCATTGATTAGATTTCTAAATTATTCCTTACATCTACTTGCCAGGGGCTTATCACTGTCATGCACACTGATGAGAGGAGCAAAGACAAATCAAAAGCAAAGAGTAGACAAAGTAGACAAACATGGATGGCTATATTCTGACAAATTCTGGGAGCTCAAATTTTTAAATTCCCCTTTGTCCTGGGTAGAGTTTTGTCCAATTTTTTCTGAACAAATACATGTGACTTTCCATTTATAACACTTTAAAATCTATAATGGAAATACATTGTGACAGTCTAGAAAGTCTAAAAAGAGTCCCCATTTTATAATTCCTTAGATTAAGCTTCAAGTCACCTAAGTATCTCAGGTGAGTAAAATGGCTGGGTCAGAATTTGAATGCAAGCTGATGTCACTGCGAGTGTGAAATGAGTAGCATGTGTGGCTCCCAGAGCACATTTTCTTCAGATGTATTGAGAAAAATAAAATTGATAAATATTTAAAATGTACATCATAATGGTTTGAAATATATATCCACTGTGAAAAGATTCTCTCCATGTAATTATCATATATATTCATATATAAGTTCTACTTAGCAAATTTATACAAAGAATTTTATCAGCTATAGTCACCATGTTGTACATTAGATCCCTAGACTTTATTTATTTTATAACTGAAAGTTATACTCTTTGACCAACATTTCCCCATTCCCCCCACCCTCAAGCTCCTGGCAACCACTTTCTATTCCTCCCAGGCCCATTGTTTAAGCCCTAGACCTGTTCTTGTTCATGAAGTTGGCATACAAAAAAATACTGTAATGCGTGTGGTGTGCAAGAAGCAAACAAAACCAAGTCTCATAAAAGACAAAGACATACAGAGAAATAGGTAATATAATTGCTGTAGAAGAGATATAGACCAAAATAACAATTGGGAAAAAAAAAAAAAGAAAAAAATAATCTGAGTATTAATTTAGGAAAAAGAAATGATTTTCCAAGTGGAATTGAGCAAATGAGCTAATATTTGAGTAAAAAAAAATATGAATTAATGGGGAAAGTGTGATCCAGATAAAAGAACACCATGCAAAAACCAGGAATCCAGAGAGCATATATTATTAGGTAGAAATACATGAAATTTGCATTTCCTAGGTCAAAGTGAAATAAACATTGGCAGTTTCCTAAGTTTCAACTTAATCATTTTATGGAACTATAAACAATATTTGACTTTAAAGATAATCATGGGAAAAAAGATAATCATTCGTGTCTATCAATTACTTCACACTATGACTTGTTTCCTAAAAAAAGAGGCACACTTGGGCCAGTTTACCAAAATGTCATTCTTAGATTAATATTATGTTGATTAAAAAAATCACTACAACATTCATTTTCCACAAAATATAGGTATGACCTTTATTAAACATGCAAATTTTTTGATAGCTAAGCAAAGAAGCAAGTATCCTACCTGGATTTGGAGCAAACAGGTAATATATTTGAGTCTCTTTCTTTACCTGAACAGCAGATATCAATGAAATCTATCTCCGGTATTAGTCGAGGAATAAATTTTTGAATAAGATTACAAATTATAAATTGAAAAATGAACTATAAATCAATATATAGGTATTGAGTATTAATATGTTATCAATTTCTCAATGTGTTTAATAAACAATTTCTTTCAATAGAAACATGTTAAACAAAAAGTGAGAATTGCAATAAATGAATACATGGGAGGATTTTAAAAATTTCATCTCAATTGCTTACTTACGTAATTATTCTAGGTATTTGTACCTTGCATCAAGCTACAGATGTGAATTATTCTTCCCATCATCAAGAAATATTGTCAACAAATTTGAAGAAGACTGTCACTTTCTGTACCACTCCACTGAGGAAATGATACAAAATGTAACTTGTTTAGATAAAATAAAGGATTCAAAAAGGCTGTTGAATATCCACTCAAAAGATCAAAGTATTAATTAACACAATAATAGAATTAGAGCTAACAAGAAAATTTAGTCTATAGTCTGTTTTCTCTCTTTGTTTAGCATGTTATTAGTAGAAAAAATGTTGAAAAACTCATGGTATTTTAATATCATGGTCTGGACAGAAGCAGAGATACTCTGTTTCTAAAAAGGACTTTTTTACCAAATTATAGGTACTTAAGTGTCACAGATGTGTAATGTTTTGCAGATTATCTACTTATACTCAGTTAAAAATTTTACTTTCTTAAATTTTTATTTCAGTATATATTTCATTTCTTTTGCTAATTTTTAAAACAAACTTTATAAAGTTAATATAAAATCATCATATATAAATAAAAAAGATTAAATTATAAAATTATCTGACTAATATACCAAAGGTATCCATTCGTCCAATATTTCATTGGTATTTGGGGCACCCCAAGCCATCTCAGGCCCTGGGGGTGAAACAGTGGCCAGCACCAAGTGTCTGTCTCCACTGCTTATATTTGAATGGAGTAGAGAGACATAATACCTAAAGCAAAAAAGAAAAGTGCAGACTAAAACACCCACTATTTCGGGGTCAGAGGATCTGGCATCTAAACAAAAATTAGATTAAACTTCAGAAGTGAGCAGTGGTATCATGAATATTCTAAAAGGGCTTGTACATCATTTTAGGTCCACTCCCAAGTTCTAAATTGGAAAAAAACATGATTTTATTTTTATTTAGGATCCCATGATCCAAATGATTGGGAAAAATCTGCATTTTAGAATGTTCATTCCGAAGACATCCTTATTGTGAATCTGGAAATAGGGAACCCAGAGACAAGCTGTTGCCTCGATCCAGGGGAGCAACTAGTTTGTATTCAAGACCCCCTGATATGATCTATAAAGACAACAACAATCACAGTTACAGAACGTGAGCTCTTTTTAATGAGAAATCATACGGAAATTGCTGAAGTGTTTAGAAGTGTTTATATAAACTGAAGATGGTAACAATATGCTCTCAGGTGACTATATGGTTTCCCAGGCTCCAGATTTCCCACAGGGAAAGTTGTTATTGTCAAAGTAACACTTCACCATTTCTAAGAGGACACACAATATATTCTTGCAACTACTCTCCCACCACTAAGAACTGGCTGCCTTGGAAACTTTCTACATGCCTTCAGACTTCACTAATAAGATAACTAATGAGCAACAACTCTGGGTATATCCCTGCACGGCAGCCGTGAAACGGGATAATGAGAAGTTTGATTTTACAGGAGCGTCCTTCAGCAGAACTGTTCATGTTTCACTCCAGAAGATGTCTTGGGCCCCTGGTAGGGTCTCAAGAGTGAGGATAGAGCAAAATTGAGAGATTACAGAGGTTTTTAGGGGATGGAACCCAGAGAATCAGTGATTGACTGGATATGGAGAATGCAAGAGTAGAATGAATCAAGGATGATGTCCACACATCCTTCCTGCACAACTTGGTGAGTTATGGTAATTTTGCAAAAGATGTTAAAACAATAACAAACAAACACAGCAGGCTTGGAAGACAATTTAGCATAACCTTAGGGCATGTACACAGAAATCTCTAGTTAACTGGGCATACAGCTTGAAATACAAGAGAAAAAACTGGCATGAAGATCTAGAAGTCATTTGTGTATGAACTTTAAGACATAGGTATGACTGAAAGCAAAGAGAGTGATTTTTAAAAAAAAATAAATAAATACATAAATACATAAAAGAACAGGACATAAGAGAGAAAGGAGGTGAGAAGAAAACCAGACTATAATGCAGGATCATGGAAATTTAGGCAATAGAAAATTTTTACATGGAGACAATGTAAATGTCTTTACATTAGAATATTGTTATGAAAGAATCTAAAAATCGCTGATATTATACTTTATTTCTGGAAAAGATATTTGGTATCAGTCAAGATACTGGGAATCATCAATTTGAAAAATTAGAACTATTTCCCCCAAACAGGAAAGGCAAATTGCCCTAGTGTCAGCTCATTTATTTATTATACTCATTCTGCAAACCACTGAGCCCTCTCTCTCTCTCTTCTCCTCCCCAACCTGGGCACTTACACACTAAGAACAAAAACAAAAATTCCATTTATCCATGTAGATCATTAAGGAAAGTGCCTGATTTTCTCCAGAATGGACAGCAACTATTCTTGCATTTTGATTTTCTACGATGAAGGTATTATCTATCCAAAGCAGATAGACACCTTTTAATTTGTCATCCTGTCCAGCAATTAAGCCTCTGGAAGTAAGATCAAGAATGATTTTCACAGTGGGGTGTCTGGGTGACTCAGTTGGTTAAGTCTCTGACTCTTGGTTTCAGCTGAGGTCATGATCTCAAGGTCAAGAGACTAATCCCCATGTGGAGCCCTGCCTGCAGGGATCTGAGCTCAGCAGGTTGGCTGGAAGATTCTCCCCCTCTGCTCCTCCCCCACTTGTGTGTACTCTCTCATAAATAAATAAATAAATAAATAGATAAATAGATACATAGATACATCTGCTTTTTTAAAAAATAATGATCTTCACAGTATGAGAAGACATAAAATACTGATTTTTAATTTATTACATGTGAAAATGATAGCATTTTGTGTATGTTGTGTAGATATACATTAAATTGATTCTATTTCTTTTTAAAAATTATTAAACTTTAATTTGGTAAGAACATTTAACATGAGATCTACCCTCTTAAGTTTTTAAGTGCACACACCGTGCTGTTAGTTCTAGGCACTGTGTGGGGCTGCAGATCGCTAGAACTCACTCACATGGTATAACTGGAACGTTGTACCTGATGAACACCAACTCTCCATTTTTTATATTTTTAAATGTGACCTCAAGAAAATTTAAAATTTCGTCATATTTATTTGGCAGTACAGCACTAGATCTCATTTTCTCGACTAAATGTCCTTCTTTTTAGTAACTTTTTTTTGTATATATTTTACATATCATTGTATGCACCTGAGCTTCAGAAGACCATGAAGTGGTAATGTGAAAATATATCTCTTCCTTATCATTGTTTTAAAGTCTGCTACCACACATGTTTCGGTATTAAGTGAGATTGTGACTGTTGATTTGAGTGCAAGTATCATCATTTTATTCTTACACTATTTATTATGGCTGCATTTTGTCTTGGTTTATTTGTTACCCTGAATTTAAGTTTTAATTTTGTGAAAGGGCTTCTTATCATCATCAAATGAAGTTTATGTGCATCTTTTTGTTCCTTTGAGATATTGATATAACAGAAAATATTAACAGATTTTAAAATACTGTTTATTTTTCTCCTTAAAGACACGTTTCTATTCTCTGTATCACCATTTAGTACCTTCATAAATTGTTTTTAATTATAATTTACATATAATGGTTACAGCCATATTCTTAACAACCATTTTGTGTTTATGTTTGCAGGTGTTTAATTTTGTCACTTTTCTTTCAGTAAAGCTACTCAGAGTAATTTGAGGAGAGCCCCCCTCCCCCTTTGTTTTGAATGTTTGGGGAAAGTTTATATGACATGGGGACTAGTAATCACTAATAATTTTGATTTCTTGGCCTAAAATATTCTTAATAATGTTAATGATCTTTCTTTGAATCTCTACTCTTATTTTTCTTACACCATTACTTTTGCATTTTATCAACTTTTATTCCAGCAAATGATTTTGAACTTTCATTTTGAAATAATGTAGATTCTCAAAAAATCTCAAAAACAGTGCAAAACACATTTTAAATACTTCTTTCAGCTAACCCAATGGTCCCATCTTACATAATTGTAGAAATCAAAATGGGTAGAATATTACTAAATGGATAACATATTCAGTTTTCACTGGATTTTACTTCCACGTGTGTGTGTATGTGTGTGTGTTGGCATGTGCGTGTATAACTCAAAAGTTTGATCTCATGTAATGACTGGTGTCACCACACCCAATCAGGATTCAGAAGACTTTTATCACCACATGTGTGAACTCCTTCATACTACTCTTTTTTGGTCACACTTAAATCCCCACTCCTTCCCTTGTTCCTTGGCAACGACTAATTCCTTCTCTGTCTCTTACGGTTTTGACTTTTGGAGGATGTACTATAAATGGAATCACAGAGCATGTAAGCTTTAGGATGTTGCAGTTTTCACGAAACATAATGCCCTTGAGATTCATTGCGCTATGCGTGTATAAATAATCTGTTCCTTTTATGGCCAGGTGGTACTCCATTTTATGGATGTATCACACTTTGTTTAATCATTCCTCTGGTGACTGACATGTGGATTATTTTGGTTTTGGCTATTATGAATAAAGTTGCTATGAATATTTTTATGTGAACATAAGTATTTCTCTGACATGTGTGCGGCACTCTGCCCAGTGATGATTATTAGGTTGTACAGTAAGTACATACTTAGTTTTATAAGAACCTGTCAATTATGATCCATTTTTTATTTCCACTTCCTCTCCTCCCAGCATTTGATGATGTCTATGGGTGGCGTTACTCTAACCATTCTGGTAGGTGTGTAATAATAGCTCATTGTAATTTTAAACTGCATTGTTCAAATACCTAATGATGTGCATCATCTTTTCGTGTGCTTTCTTGCTTTTTGTATAACCTCTCAGTGAAATGTCCTGTCATGTCTTTTGCCCACTTTATAATTGGATTACTTATTTTTTTTTACTGCTGAGTTTTAAGAGTTCCTTGTATATTCCAGGTACAAATCCTTTCAGTAATCTTTGGTTTTCAAATATTTTCTTCCAACCTGTAGGTCATTTCTTTAATCCTTTTAACAGGGATTTACACATTTTTAAGTTTTTATAAAGTCAAATTAATGCTTTCTTTTTGTTATGAATTGGGCCTTTTGTGATATATCTAAGAACTCTGCTTAGTCACAGAGAATAGGTTTTTCTCCTGAGTTTACTTCTAAAAGTTTTACAGTTTTAAGTGTATGTATAAATCTTTGATACATTTTGAAATAACTTTTGTATAAGGTACGAGGTTTAGGTGGAGTTTCCTATTTCTTCCCTGTGTATATCCAATTGCTCCAGCAAAATTTGCTGAAAAGACTAGAGAATTTATATGTATCTTTGCATTTGTTTTGCAGTACTTTTCATGTCATCCAGATTTTCAAATTTATTAGGACGTGCAAATATTTTATTATAAAATATGGGTTTTTTTAACATATATTGATCTAATTGTTATTTCCTTTGTTTTAATTTGCATACTCAAAGGTATAATTTTTCTTGTGTTACAAATACCAGTTTTGAAATTAAATAATCTGGTCAACAAAGAAAGCAGTATTTAATTACTTTAAGAAAAAAAAAGTGGTAAATGCAATTCATTGTTATTGCTCCAGAAATTTAACAAGCAACAACTTAATCTCTTTCAAACCAATCAAAAATCAATAATCCGACAAAATCAAAACTTCCAAAAAGAAAACAAAACTAACCTCAATTAATGTTTATATTGAAGTTTGTAACTTTTAATTTTTATTTTATAAGCAATGGATTCCTTTAAGCACAGGATAAAAAATATTAATCTGTTCCCACCCTTATCTGCATTGAGAGTTTTGTTTCTGTGCAATGTCAAGTGTACATACACACCTTTTTAGTTCATTTAGAATTCCTTTACAAGGGAATAAGCCCTGTGTCAAGAACTTGTAAGACTACTCTTAACTGTTAATTTTAACAGTAACAAAATCAACTTTTAACAAAGGCCAATTCTACCCGTTGTCTTACTTAATTTTATCTTTACTAAATCCTTATAAGATAGGGCAAAAGTGTCTTTCTTTTTTAAATGAGGAGACTGGTATTCAGTGTGGTTAGATCATCATCTTATTTGGGAAGCATGGGTGATAGTAAAATCCTCTTGTAACTATACCAGTCAATTTTTCTGTTACTGCTGTTTGTTTTTTGATGTTTCATTCCTAAATGAGGGGAAACGTATTTTAATTAAAACCCATGGTTTTCTACATATGTGATTTTTAGATAATAATTAGCCCATTCAACACCCCCAAATTAATAGTAGAAAACAAATGTTTGTTGCAGTCCTCTCTAAAGGGCTCTTTGTGTCTATAAAAACTGGGACAAAATAAACACATAAAAAACAAAGAGAACATTTAAAGAATAATAAAGGAAACAAAAATTTCTTTCCTATTCTGTCAACTTTTCCCAAATGGTAAAGAGGTAAATTCATCACATTCACACAAATACATTCAGTTATCATTGGAAAACTTAAGCTTTGTATTGTTTAAGACTAAATTAGAAGTTTAGTAGATAATACCACTCAGAGAGAGAGAGAGAGAGTATACTGAGTTAATAAATACCTATCTTGTCCTTGACTCTGGTCATTTTGGGGCCAAGAATGATAATTAGATGGAAAATAATGACTTATTGTTTAGCTTTCTAATATTCTATTTTTTTTAAGGTTTTATTTATTTGTCAGAGAGACAGAGAGAGGGAGCACAAGCAGAGGGAGAAGGCGGTTCCCCCCAGTGGGAGGAGCCAGATGTGGGACTCAGTCCCATGACCCTAGAATAATGACCTGAGATGGCCAGGTGTCCCAGCAGGAAACTGCTGGGAGGGCTTTCTTTTTTTTTTAGATTTTATTTATTTATTTGACAGAGAGAGAGTGAGAGCAAGCACAACCAGCATAGAGGCAGGAAGAGGGAGAGGGAGAAGCAAGCTTCTCACTGAGCAGAGAGCCTAGTCTAGATTCTAGGACCCACGGATCATGACCTAAGCCGTAGGCAGACAATTAATTAACTAACTGAGCCACCCCATAGATTTCTAACATTGTAATGCACTCAAGCGGTGTCCAATATCCCCAATAAAGTTGTCATTAAGAAATCACCATTTTGAAAAAAAAAAAAAGAAAGAAAGAAAAGGAAAGAAATCATCATTTTGGGAACAAACAAGCAAAATTCTATCTAAAATAATAAAAGAAATATTGTATATAATAAGACATTGTTTTAAGACATACAGATCTTTAAATGCATTTGGAAAATTTGCTAAATTTGACACTGCTTACAAGCATTGTATTTTCTGTACAATTTTTTTGTCTTTTTTTGCATTTTTTGTCTTCTATGATAGCTTCTAACATTTAAGATTTTTTTCTCTTTTTGGTATTGTTACCTTTAAATACTGTCCATATTCATTCAATCATATTTAAGGTTAGAGAGTTCTGTACCACTCCTAGGATTTATGTCTCTATTAGAAATTTAAAGTATTTGGTTTAAAAAAGCATTATACACATATGTATGTGTATTGATGCACACATGCACACACATATGACGAAACTAGCCCAACTAGTGAACGATGAGTGGGATTATCATTTGCAACTTGAGAGAAAATTGTTTACCTCTGAATCCTTATATTTCTAATTAATGAAAACCCTCTGAAAAATTATCGGTACATTAATTACAAATAACTGAAGAAAATAAACAAGAAATAACAGACTGTGTTGGAGTCTCCTTTAGAGTGGTCTTCCACATTATTGAAAATAAAAGAGAACAGGAGAGCTATAATATGAGAGCAAGAGAGAAAGAGAAAGCAGGATTTTTCTTGGTTTCTCGGGATCAGTATCCCAATTTTGTTTACTCATCATTCCATCTGTATTTTCTGCAATATTCCACTAAAATATCACAAAATGTTAAGAAAGTGAATGCTTCCAAATCTGAGGCAGAGAATATAAAAGATGAGCTTATGTATTAGTCTGCGTCCAACTGAGGGAAAGGAAGCACACAGTAATTTAAAAGGAGGAATATTAATATTAAGAATTATTAAGCTATACTAGGAGAGTAACTATAAAGATGCCATAAGAACTCCAAAGAGTACTGGAACTTCAGTGAAATTGTCCAAAGACACAACTGTGGAAGATAGGCCCTCTCCCCAAGACAAGTTTTAGACCTCCTTGGAGAATGTGTGGTTGCAGCATCTTATTGTCAGAACAAAGGAGCTCACTGGGTTGCCTGGGTCAGAGCTAGTCCACATTCTCCAGGCAAGCAGAACAATCCTCCAGGGTGCAAGCGTGCGGGTGGACAGAAATGCAGATGGAGTTGGGAGGCCACTGTAGGTACAAGGCCTGAAGCTCACAGCATCCATACTGGGAGGGCTGCAAGACCTCAACAGGCCTTGGATGGAGTCCTATGGTTGCTGAGGGAATGTACCTTTGGGACCTTTGGGGCTATACTTGTGGCTGGATAAAGCACCACATATATCTTCACACTGACCAACTCTGCAGGTTGAGAAAGGCAAAAATAAACATTTCTACACACAGAACCAGGAAGAGAAGACCTTTTCCTTCTTCAATGTTCATTCCATGCCCTCCTTTGACAAGGCTCAACATTGCATTCCCAGTAAGAGAAATCCTCTAAAGGGACCAACCCATTATCACGGTATCACGGAGCAGGCACTTTTTAAGGCGGTACTGAAGCATGAATGTGAAGCCAGAAAGCAGTAAATTAATAAGAGGCAACGCCTAGAACATACTGCTGTACCAGAAATGATGAAAGCAATCAAAGACTCATAGGTCATGTCTAAAGTACACAGAAACTGATACGAATGTCTGAAGATCTATGCTTTACCACTCTGTCAATTTATAATCCTCTCTGCGATGTAGATTGCTTACATTTTTTCTTTTGTTTCTACTTGTGTATGTGTATGTATGTACGGGTAAGCACACGTAAGCATGCTTTAAACTATATGGTGCCGTGTTTTTTGAGTATCAGAGAGGCCTGTTGTTTTAGAAAGAGTGTTGTGAGGAAGGAGAGAATGTAGAAGAAGAAAGAGGGACCTCACTTTGGGATGTTTAATGTAAACATATTCACACCAAATTCCAACTTCCTTGGTACAAAGACTCCCTCAGGTTTTGCTTTTATGAAATTTTATATTTCCTACCCCAACATTTTCTAAATTATATTACATTTTAGCAATTTATTTGGGGAGTAAGCCTCAGGACAGGAGGGGCATCACTGAAGGTTCCTCCTTTCTCCACACTGCATTCATTTCTGATTCTTCAGTCTAGATAAGAGATTCTTTCCTCTTCGCTTACACATCCAAATTTCCTGTTTGCTATCTGGGGAGTAGTATATGCTGTTTCTGCATCCTTCCTTGGCTCAGCCAAGAATTTATATCATGTGATGTATATATTTCCCAGTTTGTGTTTTGATGGTGTAGCTGCTTTCTTATTTTGTTAATACACTACTTATTCCTTATTTTTAAATAGAGTAAAATGCATTTCCTCTGAATGTCTAAACAGAATGCTCTTAATATTTTGCTTATAGGAACCATTAAATTAAAAATAATTATGTTGTATGCATAAAAACCATTTCAGTTACACAAGATATGCTTTATTATATTTCAAAGCAGATATGTTTGACAGCTTATTCCATTAAGTTGTAATGTTCACACATTACTATCTAAGTTTTAGGAATGAGTAAGAGATTAAGAGTACTTTTGAACATTTTTAATGTCACTCCGGGAGGTACATATTTATATTAGGGGGGCTTGGTTTCGACTGTACTTGAAGGAAGCCTATCCAGTAAATTTCAAACCAGAAATCAGAGACCAACTCAATCTGATTTCACATATAACATCTGAGGAAACATGGTACAAACAATGACAATCTAGGAGCCACAATAGCCCTAACACCCACCCACTAAAGAAGGCATCACCAACTGTGTGTCAGGAAGAAAATATCTATGGTAATGTTGGATATTTTGGCAGCACTCAACCTTTACATTGATTTCAATTCATAAACCACAGCATATGTAGCAATGTGAGTGGGGATTTTTGGACTCCTCTTGGATTGGAGTGGAGGACCATTATAGGGAGCCACACTGCGTATCATTTTTTTCAGATACTTATAGACCTTGGACAAACTTCTAAATATGATAGTGACATCTACGAGTCCTCTGACTTATCTGATGATTTGTGGCATTCCTCCTTAAGGACACTGATTACGAAATAGCACTAACACATGTGATCTATTCTGAGTTTGAGCTATGCATCTCCCAGAAAGGAGATGAGATTCAGTTGTATTGATTTCATTCTTGTTTTTGCCCTCACAATTGTAGGTGTAATTAATTTATTGGTACAAAAATTAGAAAGAGGGGTACCTGGTGGCTCAGTTGTTAAACATCTGTCTTTGGCTCAGGTCATGGTCCCAGGGTCCTGGGATTGACCCCTGCATCAGACTCCTTGCTCAAGGGGAAGCCTGCTTCTCCCTCTCCCACTCCCCCAGCTTGTGTTCCCTCCCTTCCAGTGTTTTCTATCAAATGAATAAATAAAATCTTTTAAAAAAATAGAAAGAAAACTTTTTTTTTCTATTTGCTTTTGTATTGTGCAAATAATCTAAGGACAGCTAGTCCTTATAATTATCAGGGTATAGTTAAAATAAACATCATTCTTGGAGAAAGAAACTATAATCCTTGCTCACTCATAAGCTATATGATGTTGAAAAAGTTACCTAAACTTTTTGAGGCATAATATACACATCAGTAAAATTATATGTCATAGATTTCCCACAGAGCTTTGTTTGTAAACTCTAAGTCACACAAGAACTTAATGCCACTATATCCAACAGATACCACTCTTCTTCAGCAAATATGCCTTTAAAGTCTGTTGCATCAAAATTAGCATTTGAGTTTCTTTTTGAGCAGTTCTGCTCGTTTTTAAAGATTGTTATTTCATTTTTTGATTCTTAGAAGTATTGCCGATAATAAGGAAATATTAACTTACTATTAGTAAGTAAAGTAATCTTTCCTTCAGTAACTGGAGAGGCACATTCATTAAATCTAGGCTACATTCTGGGAACCTAGTGACATGATCCTTTTTATGCCTTCAGCATTGTGCTATTTCATCATCTTACAAATCATTTCATCATTACTCATAAATTTCTCTTAATGTGCTTTTAAAAGACTTATATGAAACTTGTAAGATGAATGGCCTAGAAGGATGATAAAATAAGGAAATAAATCTTCCCCATTGCATCATTCTCTTCTTCCTCTTTTTAAATGTGTTGCTTAAAGTATTACATCATTGTTCAAAAAGATCAAAAAAACTGATATACTAATCTTTTTAGTTTGATTTTATTTTTTCCTTAAAAACAGTTGAAAATTCAAGATTTTTCATTTTACATTCATAGTGCTAGAGGGAAAGAAATTGACAGAGGAAGTAATTTCACAGTAGTGTGTGAATAGAAGATGAAAACCAAAAGCAGAAACCAGCACTACAGACGCAAGATGATGGTGAAACTGATCATGTAAAAAAAGGTTTGAGACAGAGTCCTCAGATGAAGATAAAACAGATGAATATTCTCAAAATCAAGAATCAGCAAATGAACAATATGATTTTAAGGATAAAGGAAAAATATAGTAATCATCCTTTTAGTCACTCAACAGGAAGGCCTTCATCACACGATATTTTGTGATAAGAATCTGGGCTGTTCTGTTTTGCTAAAAATAAATGTGACAGTATTTTTTCATCTTTTATAAATGTTTTGCACCAAAATCTACTTGATTTATCTTCCAAATGGAAAACTGCTGAAGGCAGAATGTATCTAAATGTCACCGGAAGGAAGGGAATGCAATAGAATTTTTCTTTTTAACTAGATTATTATATTTGTGGTTTATAAATTTAAAGATTAAATGCTTTGCAATCACAGAGTAAAGAAGATAGCCATTCTTTCTTCAACAAAAATATGAGCCATAAAGGGTATTTTCAACTTCTTGTAGTATTACATACTGAGAACTATGTATTTGGCATGTTTACATTCTGTTAACATTTGACCAAGAGGACCATAGCATTCCCCTTGGCCTGGCTCAATTTTATTTATTTATTTATTTTTAAAGATTTTATTTATTTATTTGACAGACAGAGATCACAAGTAGGCAGAGAGGCAGGCAGAGAGAGAGGAAGGGAAGCAGGCTCCCCACTGAGCAGAGAGCCCGATGTGGGGCTTGATCCCAGGACCCTGGGATCATGACCTGAGCTGAAGGCAAAGGCTTTAACCCACTGAGCCACCCAGGCGCCCCCTGACTCAATTTTAGACAGGATTCTTCCTGACTACAATCTCCTGACCTCCATTTTTTATGACCAATTACAAGAGATAATTTCTCATAGCAAATTCTTTCTCTGACCCTTTGTAATGTAGACAAATCTCCCAAACCCTTTTAATTTGGTGATGCAGGAGGTCTTTCTCAAAAGCCTGAAAACCATCCTTTTCAAATGTAGACATCAACCAAGATAGGACCCCATCTCTCAGTCTCTATGGGAGGGTAGGAGCCTAACTTCTCTAAGAGCCAGTCATGCAGCTGTCCTAATCACACTGGCCAAACTCCCCCTCCCCACACGCGTCCTCTAGCACTTTTTCACTAGCTCAGCCTAGCGTTTAAAAACTCTCCTGGGGGCACCTGGGTGGCTCAGTGGGTTGAAGCCTCTGCCTTCGGCTCGGGTCATGATCCCAGAGTCCTGGGATCGGGCCCCACATTGGGCTCTCTGCTCAGCGGGAAGCCTGCTTCCCCCTCCTCTCTCTCTGCCTACTTGTAATCTCTGTCTGTCAGATAAATTTTTAAAAAAAGAAGAAAAAAAAAAAAACCTCTCCTGAATTTTGTTTCAACAGAGTTAAGTTCATTTGTCTCCCCTATTGCAGTGGTCTTGACCTTTACTGCAGTAATCTGAATTACATCTTCCTTGCCACTGCTAACAAGTGCCCAGTGCAATTTCTCTTTGCCACATTTTATTCAAGTTGTTTTGCAGTGTCATTTTATTTATATAGCTGTGAATGACTTACAAAATTACATATTTTTAAAGAGTAAATTTGACTATATGGTAAACTGTGAGGATGATCCCCCCCTCACCCAGAATAGTGGGACTTAAGTCTGTTGACACTTCCTCCTCAAAAACTGTTGCACTCATGCATGTCCACATCAAAATTCTTGTTTCTCTCTGACATGACTGGTCCCACCTTCTCAGTCTACTTTGCAAGATTCTCTTTCTCTATTGAATCCTTAATATTGCTATTCCCAAAGGTTCTGCTCAAGTTCATTCATAGTCTCACTTTTTATTTTCTTCCTGCGTGATATTACATATACTACAAATACTACCTACAAATATTCTAGTAAGTCTAAAATCTCTATTGTTAAATTCAATAGTATCTTTTTTTTTTTCTGCTTTTACCTGACCTGTAAGCAGCAAATAAAACAGGTAATAACCTCTCCACCTTGGAATAGTTTTTTAGTTTCTATGTTACTATACTCTCCTGGCTTGCTTCTTGCAAATTTTATTTTCTAGTATTCCGACCCCCAAACACTAATACTAGAATATCTGGGTCTCAGTCTTTAGACTGATTCTTGTCTCCATCCATACCCTCTCTTTATAGGATCTCATCACACCACAAAGTTTTAAATATCACCTACAAGGCTAGTAATTTCAAATGTGTATCTCCAGATACACATAGAAAAAATACTCTTTATTTCAGGGACTACTGTCTTCATGCTCTGTTCATTTATCCAACCAGTTATTATTGGGAACCACACTTGCAAGTTGACAAGAATATAAAAATAAATCCACTCATTGTTCCCAAGTATCTTGGAATCTAGAAAACACATGAAACTAGAAATGACTCATTTTGCAAACATGTAAGATATATTCAAACTATGGATAAAGAGGCAACAAAATATAATGGTAACATGCATGTTTTCCGATGCCAGCACTTGGGATAAAATATCTCTCTCTTTACATAGGAAGTAGCAGCTTCCCTGGGCCTCAGTTTCTTCACCTGGAAAATGAGGTACATTATATATTTCCCTCACATTTTTTTGAGAATTTTTGAGCATTGGTCTAATGTTTATAATGATGCTAGAATCATGCCTGGGATATTGTAAATATATATTTGTTTAAAATAGTTTGATTATGTGGCATGTGAGTTCAGTTTTGCAGTATAGTTAAAATTCCAGTAGGAACTGACAAGGGCATTTCAGGAAGAAGGGTCGATATGAACAAACTCTAGAAAATATAATTTATATTTTGAAACACAAGCAATTCAGAGTGTGAACAGGAAATGTGTGTATATATATACACATATACAATTGTGATCAAATCAAAGAGAGTGATAAATACCAGGCCAGTGAGTTTTGTACTTTAATGTGCTGGTATTGGAAAATCTATTGAAGTTTTTGAGTACTGAAGTCAGAAAACTGTGCTGTAGGAAATTTTGTGTGCTCTGCCCTTTGCTGTGAATTCATCTCTGCCTAATGCCTGAAGCCTCCTGTGATCACGGTGTCACTGTCAGTGAGCAGAAGTAGAAAAAAAATTCTCATTCTCAAAAAAGGGAGTATTCCACAATATTAGAAATGCACTGACCTCTGAGTTCTGGCCTATGAACCAGATTCCGTGAAAAGAATGAATGATCCACTGAGTCATAAGGATATGAGTAGACTCTAATGAAATCACCAGGAACTAGCTCCTATTAGAAATGTTGATTTCCATCTTTTCAAATGATGCACAAGTTGACAAAGGTTATTATAAACATGATTAGTTAGAGTTGTTGTAAATAACTGGAGGAGTTAGAATAAAAGCTCCAATGTGATCAATAGTGTTGGGCAGCCTCATCCTGAGAAGTGTTTACAAAATAGGGCTAGGGCGCTGGTCTCAAGTCTCTTATATAAACTGTGTTGCTTCCCAAATCTTCTGTTCATCTCAGCCCAGATAAGACCATCGAACTTGCAACTTTATTGGGTAAGTGGATTTACCACCCAGGACATTTAAAAAAATAAGTGTACAGTAAATTAAGCCTATTTTTTTTAAGTTTGGGAATAGGTTGTCTAATTAGGGGGGTACTGTGAATACATCCATGTTTATGTAAAGCATATAAAATATTTAAATTTGACATATATAATTTTAATACTTATAAAATGTAATTATCCTTACAATAATTATAAAATACAAGTCATCTTAAATATGTAAATGTAGTATGTAGAGATTTAGAAAATTGTGAGATAAATTATTTCCAAAATTGTTTTAATTTTAAGCTTATTATGTGTCCAGATAGACGGATGTGTTTGAAAAGTTTGAGAACATCAGATATGTTAAATTTCTAAGTATATCAGCTATTTATAATTCAAAGAAATGTTTAAAGCCAGTTTCTACAGGAGTCGTTGGTAGCAGGTCATCTGCTTTCTGTTTCAGGGATTCCTTTCTACCATATAGTCTGTCCATAGGTTTCTAAATTAGTTCGATTTTGGATCTGGGGGAAGTGTTGCATGGTGAGAGTCTCTGAAAGTTTTATATTGACATTTTACTTTATCAAAAACCCTGGGTCCTACCAATTCAAATTAAGTAGCTTAAGTTTAAATTCATTTGTATATGTATTATAATTTTATTATTATTTTAAACTTAGGAAATGCTTATAGGCAGTATTTCAGAATTATTTCTGGAATACAATGTATTCTGAAATACATATGGCCAAATCAATTTCACAAGACATTTTAAGAGCTACTAATCATCCTTGTTATGTTACAATTGAATAATCCATAGTGATTCATGTATACTTCATTCTTAAAATACGTCTATTTCCTAAGTCAATCAGAGGAAGATAATTATCATATGATCTCTCTGATATGAGGAATTTGAGAGGCAGCATCGGGGGTTGTGGGGGAAGGGAGGGAAAAATGAAACAAGATGGAATCAAGAGGGAGACAAAACATAAGAGACTCTTAATCTCACAAAACAAACTGAGGATTGCTGGGGCGTGGGGGGTGGGGAGAGGGTAGCTGGGTGATTGTCATTGAGGATAGTATATGCTATGGTGAGTGCTGTGAAGTGTGTAAGAGAATTCACAAACCTGTACGATAATTCACAGACCTGGACCGCTGAAGCAAATAATGTATTATATGTTAATAACATTGTAAAAAATTTAAAAAAAAACAAATTAAAAAAGTGCCTATTTCTCACCATATTAAGTATTTGAAAATGGAGCAAAATGTTGGCTACTATTATTTACTGGCAGAAAATTAAAAGTTCCATTTTTGTGAAATCCAAATTGTTTTCACCTAGCTTCATTGAAAAATTCAAATCTATTGAGAATAATTTATTTCATAGTAAATATATATTTCTATATATACATATATACACACATATACTCACATACATACACACATTCAGTATTCTGAAACCTGTCTATATATCTTTAAAAATGTTTTATGACATTTAATAGGCTTCTATTATTTCAAATGATGCCTAAGAAAAATATTCATTTACTGCAACTGAAAACAAAGAACAATCTACTTTAAGCTTTACATTTTACAGATGAAAAAAGCGAGTTCCACAAGAGAAAATGTGTGAAATGAATTGTGAAGTGAAAATAAATGAAGAAAGAAAGAGAAAGAATGAGAAGGAAAGAGAAAGGAAGGAAGAAGGAATGGAGGGAAGGAATGAAGGAAGAAAGGAAAAAATTAAGTGAAGTAATGGTGGTGTGTTTCAAAATAAGTCTGCTCTCTATTCTTTACATATCTAGTAATTCATTTGACATTAGGTTTCTTTTGTGTTGATGTGTCTGATACATAGTTATTAGCTACACAAAAAATTCCAGCTCATTCTCTTCATGTTTATGTTTATATGTCATGTTTCTTTATGCTATGATGAATAAAAATATAAAAAGTAATTGAAATGTGATTACCTATTCTATAGAATTACCAAAAAAGGACTTTTCTTTATTGTATTGACAAATAAAAGATTCACTGTGAATCCCCAGTGTTAGCAGATTTTTCAAACATCTGAGGAATTTGAAAGTAGAAAGCTTGAAGCTTACATTTTATTTTTTTAAAAAGACACTTAAATTATACAGAGCTCACAACATAAAAGCAGTAATTGATATAGTTAAAAGATTATTATCATTTCAAAATGGGAGGTATGTAGCAAAGTTATTAAATATAATAAATGGCAATGTTTAGACATTAGCAATTTATTGCAGATCCTTACCTGACCAGAGCCTGCATTTTCACAAACATATGTGTCATAGTATTCAGAGAACTCAGGAGCATGATCATTAATATTAAGAACTTGCACATACACAGGAACTGCAGAAGTTTGCTGCACATTGTCTGCAAATTGAATAAACAGAATGAAAATAAAGAATGTTAATGCTATCTTTGGGGGGGGGAGTCATGAATATTGCAGTAGACACTGGGTGGCATATTTCTATTGTCCTTGAATAAAGGCTACCTGAGCACAGAATCTCTGTATCAATCATATATTTGTCAAGAATACAGCCTAGGAAAAAGTGTTCTTGACACATTCAACTCAGCCAATACTTACCAAGTGCCTTTTCCTTCCCAAGAGACTATAGATAGAGCTGATGAGGAAAAGTAATGAAAAAGATGGTCAGGTTTAGGGACACCCTCCTAAAATCCAGCAGCTGTTGAATATATGTAATATCAATGCATTTAATTCATTTAATAATAAATTACCACCCTCCCTAACTTTACTGATAAAAACACTGTAAATTTAGTTCCACTAATTGCAGACAAATGGCTGGTCTAAGGTCATAGCTGAAGTAGAAAGGGCAGTTTAAGAAGCCAGCAACAAGTGCTCTTAACAATGGCGCTGTTTGGTACAATTTTTAAAACAAAAACAGAGAGAGATTAAGGATCTAAATAAATTTTAAAATAAAATAAACAAATCCAGGTAAAGTTTTATGTATACATTTAGTTGGGAGGATTTTCTTGTGAGCCAAGAAATACAGAAACTATGAAGGAATGGGAAGATTGGTTAAATACATTTTAAAATGTATTAAAATGGTCCTCTGCCCACCCCCACCCCCCCCCAAAAAAAAAACAAGTAAAAAAAGCCACAAAAACAACAAGACACCAGCGATCTGGAAAAATGTTTGCATCAGAAGATGCAATTTTAATAGCTCTAATTTACAAATTCTGACAGTTGACATGAAAAAAAAGCAATTTGGGGAAATAATCACAAACTAGAAATTCGTGGATGAGAAAATTCAAATGATCCATGCCAGTTTTTCAACTTCGTCACTACTGACATTTTGGACTGGATAATTCTGTTTCAGGGGGCTCTCCTCTGCACTGTACAGTGCTTCACAGCATCCCTGACTTCCAGGAACTCAATGCCAACAATATCCCCACACTTGTTGTGACCATCAAAATGGGCTTCAGACATTGTCAGAGGTATTAGGAGGCAAAACCGTCCCCATCTGAAACATGCTGCGCTTTCATAATATTCACACACACTCTGGCTCACAGAAGGGCAGGTAATGATGACTTAGTCTGTGGGTTTTCTGTTAAATATGAAAAACAGAGACAGTGATTGTGCAGCACTGAGAAATAGCAGGGATATAAACCTTTCCTGGAACTTAATCTGGCAGTAGATGGTTAAGAGAGAAGCTACACTTATCTTTGACCCCGGAATTCCTTTGGGAAATCTATGCTACAGTCCAAGGCACTAGTATATTCGAAGAGTATGTGATCCAACTTATTTATTTTTTTATATCAAATAACTGAAAATAACCCAAATGCATATCAAAAGGAAATGAGAAATAAAGTACAATCTCACTATGAAACTGTGTGCGCTTATTAAACATGAATGAGCTAATGTAATAAACGTATGAATACAGTGAGCTTTAAAAATAGATTTTAATCTTGATCCTCAATTTGACAAAAATGCTTAACCACTGTCTCAGTTGCCTCTCTGCAAACTGGAAGAGATACTAGTAACTAACCTTATAAGAGCTGTTATAAAGATTAAATTAATTAAAACATATAAAGCATTTATAAGATTACTTAGAATATACATAAGCAATAAATGTTAAATATTATTTTGTATATCTACTAATCAGCAGTGATAATACACGGCATTTTGCAAAATGATAAAGAAAGCAAGTTTCTGCTATTGTGTACTTGCATATCATTATTTTAAATGTTTTTTTTTATTTCAAAAATGCTGTGGGAAGGTACATACAATTAAAGAGTGAGAAGAAGGTTTCTTTGTTGTTTTAATGTCTTTATTTATAATATCCTTTTCTTATGTTATTGCAAAAGCATTATATTTGCAACTGTAATTTGTATGGGCAAATACATTAAAAAAAGGCTTAATTCTCCCTTTTGAAAGCAAGGAAAAGATTTTCCCTCTTTCCTCTTCTTAAAGCATTTACTTTAGGAAACTTGTAATTTAAGTTCTCTCTCTCTCTCTTTAATGTATGTAAACCCTTTAAAAGATGAATAAAAGTCTTGCCAACTTCACAACAAAGGCTTGTCTTTCTCAAGTACAGAAGCCAAGTCTATGAAATATAATTATCAAGGAAAATAACACTCCTTTCTCCTAATTTCTGCTGAAGCCTCATTTCAGCAAAGCCTTTGACCGACGCTCAAAACCACCTCTTGTCATAAAGGTCTGAGAAATTTAGTTTTCCTTTGGATGAAGCCAGTTAGTAAAAACAGATGGTCATGTCATCTACCTAGTAAACATAGAGTGAACTATGTGTAACACACGGTGTGAAGTCTTCCTACTTGAAGGCTAGTACTGGGTTAGGTTGAGAACATGACACTTGATTCTACAATAGGGTGAGATTTCTTTCTGAATTTTAAATCTCAGCAGTTGCTGTAATGCACCATCAAATTGTTTGAATGCTTTTCAATTATGAAACTGTTTTCTCTCTATTCCACTATTATGGAGTTGTTTTCTGGGATGGAATGATCCTCTTTGTAACTATATTTCCAAAAAATAACAGTTGCAATTATGACAGAAATTATAATTTCCAATTAATTAAAAATTATAATTTGTAAGGTTTATTACATACCAAAAAATCTAGCTCTTAGTTTTTATCATCTTAAGACTTATCGTAAGAATTATCATCTTGAGACTCTTCTTTATTGTGTTACGCTCAGGATAAAAATAGATAAATAAAACATTAAATTATAGCAATTTCCAGAGATTATGAGATAGAATTATTCAAATATTAGGCTCATATATTTTATTGCTTAAGCATATACCCACAGAACAACATTTTGCTTAAGTAAGTAAAGCAGAAAAAGTATTTCACACACAAATAATTTAAAAAAGAAGAATAAGAAATTTATTTAAAGTTTTTATATTTTTTTTACCTGGAAATTCTGTTTAAATTTAAGTTTAAATTAAAATTGTTATGGCTGTATAAAACATACATATGTTTCACAGCTTCATTTAAAAGTAGCTAGTAGCTTTATTCACTTAGGTGGCATGCTGATAAATAGCTTGGTGCTTAATTTGGGAAGGTTTCCAGAAAAGAGACTGAGTACAATAAACTTTATTTCCTGGGGAGACAAATGTTAAAATGGAACATCTCTTTCCTATAATCAGCATAACTGTTCCACCGTAAGTTTCAAGTTATTCACCTTGTGCAGCAAATGTTTGTAATAATTTTTGTGATTCCCAGTTTTATACCATTCAGGTTGTTTGTCCATATTGCTATTGAAACTTCTATGGTCAAAATTATTTTTTAAAAGATTTGTTTATTTATTTTAGGGAGAGAGAAAGACAGAGCATGAGCCGGGAGAGGGGCAGAGGGAGAGACACTCAAGCAGACTTGCTGCTGAGCACGAAGCCCAACTTGGGGCTCGATCCCACAACACTGGGATCATAACCTGACCCAAAACCTAGAGCCAGATGCTTAACCAACTGAGACACCCAGGCATCCCTCAAACAATTATTTTTGATATTGATACCACATTAATAAGAAATTGGCACATACAAATATTTTCTCCAAAACTGTTCTAAAATGATTCAATGATGTGGAACAAGAAAAAAATTTCATAGAGAGGAAAAGTACATGAAAATTAGTTACTTGGTGTTACAAAAGTTTCTTTAAACACATTTTTCTTAAAATGAAACAAAAAAATTCAAAAAGTCTTCAAAGATGAGTTAAATATACACTAACTTTGTAGCTTTCTGAAAATGTTTATCTAATTATATTTTACTTTGGAATTTCATCCCCAATGCTGTAACTTTTCAGCTTTATAATAAAAATAACAGTGGGAATATCATTTTTTATCTAAAAGTATTATTTTTTATTCTAAGAAAACTGATTTAAAATGCCAGGAGCAGAACAGCATGAACTGTATAATTCTTGTACTTGATAACATTTCTAATCACTTTTTATTTCTGAAACTATGATTAACTTCTAAGTATTAAATTCTGTGTAAAATAAATGTATTCAGTTTATATTCCATGTGCCTTTCATTGGCATTTATGTTTGTTTTCCTTGAATGCATTTTTAATCTTTTTTACTTTATAAATTATTATTATTTTAAGGACTTATTTATTTATTTGAGAGAGAATGAGAGAGTGCACACGTGAGCACAGGCCAGCAGTGGGTGGCAGAGGGAGTGAGAGAGAGGGATCTCCAGCAGAATCCCTGCTGAATGAGGAGCTCCATGCAGGGCTGGATTCCCAGACCTTGAGATCATGACCTGAGCCAAAAACCTGGAGCCAGATACTCAACTGACTATACCACCCAAGCGACCTTAACTTATTGTTTCTAAATGTTTACATGTGTTTTATTTTGCTATCTTCCAATATAAAACAATTATTATAATAAAAATATGTTCTGGCTTTAATGTTTCAAGAGAAAATTTATTTTAAAAAACATGTCTTTTTTAAAGATTTTTATTTATTAGAGAGAGAGAGCATGCATGTGCACATCCACAGGCATGCACATATGTGTGGGGGGAGATGCAGAGGGACAAAATTTTGAGCAAACTCCCCACTGAGTGTGAGTCTCAGTCAGGGCTCGATTCCATGACCTACGAGATCATGACCTGAGCCAAAATCACAGGTCAGATGCTTAACCGACTGAGTCACCCAGGTGCCCCCCACAAAAAAAAATGGTTTTAACATACTTTTGCACAACAGGACACTGTTCTTCAAAATCTATTCAAAAAAGTAATCATCTCCCAAACTTCTCTTCAATGACTATAACATCACCTGCCACACATGCTTTCATCAACAAATGAATATGGATGAAGCAACAGCAGCAAATGCCATGAGCTCACCTCAGAGCACAGTCAGAACATGTATCAGAGGGGAATTAAGCTAACATACTTAGAGAGATTATCAACTGTTTGGTCCTGAGGAGGTCATACAACATGAACTGATTTAAACCATAAGAGTCACTAAATAAAATAACTTTGTAATTAAACCTTATTTTTTAAGACTTAAAATAGAAGAGAGTTTGACTTCTTCTTTGCCAATTTGAATACCTTTTATTTCTTTTTGTTGTCTGATTGCTGTTGCTAGGACTTCTAGTACTATGTTGAACAACAGTGGCGAGAGTGGACATCCTTGTTGTGTTCCTGATCTCAAAGGGAAGGCTGTCAGTTTTTCCCCACTGAGGATGATATTTGCTGTGGGTTTTTCATAAACAGATTTTATGAAGTTGAGGAATGTTTCCTCTATCCCTATACTTTGAATCGTTTTAATCAGGAACAGATGCTGTATCTTGTCAAATGCTTTTTCTGAAGATGACATGATATTTTATATGGAAAACCCAAAATACTCCACCCTCAAACTACTAGAACTCAAACAGCAAGTCAGTAATGTGGCAGGATACAAAATCAATATATAGAAATCAGTTGCTTTCTTATACACTAACAATGAAAATATAGAAAGGGAAATTAGAGAATCGATTCCATTCACTACAGCACAAGAACCATAAGATGCCTGGGAATAAACCTAACCAAAGAGGTAAAGGATCTGTACTCGAGGAACTACAGAATACTCATGAAAGAAATTGAAGAAGTCACAAAAAGATGGAAGACCATTCCATGCTCATGGATTGGAAGAATAAACATTGTTAAAATGTCTATACTGCCTAGAGCAATCTATACTTTCAATGCCATCCCGATCAAAATTCCACCAGCATTTTTCAAAGAGCTGGAACAAACAATCCTAAAATTTGTATGGAACCAGAAGAGACCAGGAATTGCTAAGGAAATGTTGAAAAAGAAAAACAAAACTGGGGGCATCACATTGCCTGATTTCAAGCTTTACCACAAAGCTGTGATCACCAAGACAGTATGGTACTGACACAACAACAGACACATAGACCAGTGGAACAGAGTAGAGAGCTCAGATATGGACCCGCAACTCTATGGTAAAATAATCTTCAACAAAGCAGGAAAAAATATACAGTGGAAAAAGACAGTCTCTTCAATAAATGGTGCTGGAAAAATTGAACAGCTATGTGTAGAAGAACGAAACTCTACCATTCTCTTACACCATACACAAAGATAAACTCGAAATGGAGAAAAGACCTCAATGTTAGGCAGAAATCTATCAAAATCCTAAAGGAGAACATAGGCAGTAACCTCTTCAACATTGGCCACAGCAACTTTTTTCAAGATATGTCTCCAAAGGCAAAGGAAACAAAAGCGAAAGTGAACTTTTGGGACTTCATCAAGATCAAAAGCTTCTGCACAGCAGAAGGATGAATACCCAACTTTTGTAACAACATGGATAGGACTAGAAGAGATTATGCTGAGTGAAATAAATCAAGCAGAGAGAGTCAATTATCATATGGTTTCACTTACTTATGGAGCATAAGGAATAACGTAGAAGACATTTGGAGATGGAGAGGAGAAGTGAATTGGGGGAAATTGGAGGGGGAGCAAACCATTAGAGACTGTGGACTCTGAGAAACAAACTTAGGGTTTTGGAGGGGAGGGTGGTGGGGGCTTGGGTGAAACTTATGGTGGGTATTATGAAGGGCACGTATGGCATGGGGGACTGGGTGTGGTGCATAAACAATGAATTCTGGAACACTGAAAAAAATAAAATGGAATAAAATTTTTAAAAAAGAGTACAAATAGAAAGCAAGTATAATTTCTCACATTCTCAGTAAGAAACAGTGTGGCATAGCATGGCATAGGATTAAGACGGGCTTTAGAATCAGATATAATTGTGATCAATCTCTCGCTTCATTATTTAGGAGCTGGCAAATAAACTGTGTAAGTTTCAGATTCATTTTCTCTGAAACAGGAATAACGTTTGCTTCAGATTTTTATTAAGACCTATAAAAATGCTACTAACTGTAGAATATTACACAAACTATATACGCAGATATATACCTTTATAACCATATATATATTTATTTCCAATACAAATATCTATTTAATAAAATATAATTCCTCAAAACTCACCAATACTCACAACACCTTGTAAAATATGTATTTTATAAACAAATACCTAAACATACAAGAATTGACAAAGGTAGAATTTTTTTCCTTGTGAATCACAAAAGGTACCCAGTTTTTATTGTCATTGTTGTATTTTTATTTTCCTTAACATATAAACCATTATAATACCTATGGTATTTAGTGCAAGCTTATGTAATAAGTAATATTGTAAACTACAAATTGAAACAGTTCTATTTCCTGAATACTATATGCTCACACACCCACTCACATATATAAACACATTATAGAGAACACTTGAAGCCACTGTTTTCCTTAATAAGGTGAAACTGGTAAGGAGCAATAGTTTAGTAAGAACTCAAGTCTCACTGAATCTTTGAGTATCACCTCTAAACACAGCATGTAGTGAGATAAGTAAATTGATTAGATAATGCATTTTGTAGTATATATGCAAATATACCTACATATGTCAAATTAATAATTTTGGGGGATAGCAGCTATCTTGCAGCCCAGAGAATTGTGTGACTGTTTTTATTTCATTTTGTGATGTTGCATTTACCTCCACTGTATTAAAAAGAGGGCAGGGCAACACAAAGATACTTCAATCAGTGTCTCTCCAGAGATCTCCATGACATCTTTTTGATAAAAAGTAATCATGTAATTAATGGGATTTGGGTATAACTGGCTTATCTTACAAACTTTTCATATCAATCATTCATCCTTTGTTGTATTCATTCATAAAACATTAGGATTTTTGTCTCAGAATACACATAATACATTTTAAAGATTTTGCTTCCTAGTAATAATGCATATTGTAGCCTTTCTAATTTAACAAAAAGTAAATGATATATTCTTACAAAAAATCCCCCTTGTACATAAAGTAAACTTACATATGTATATAAAATGAATATAAAAATGTTTATATGCATTTATTGAACATGCTTTTGTAATAGCCTGAAAACCATTTTATAGAGAAACACATTTTCAAAGATGTCCACCTTCCCTTGAACTGATTCGAATTCCTTTCTCTCAACAGTTTTGTAAATAGTGATATTACAAATAATTTGTGCTCAGAAAACCCAATGAATAAAAGCTTCTTGCTTTTAGAATAAGCATCTTTGTGTTTTCTGACACCAAGAGCCTTGGCATTTCTTCTGTTGCAGCAGACGTTTATTCCCTGTAACGCTGCTCCTCAGTCTTTGTTGTTAAGTTAAATGGAAAATTCAAACCCAGACTTGGGCCTCCTGCAGTGTTTCCATAGAGTTATTCAAGGCATGACAAAAAAATATGCAAGAGATGCTTTCCACTCTACCATATCCCCAGCCACCACTCAATACTAAGGAATAAGATATATGTATAAAGGTTTTTAAAAAAAGCCAGAAAAGTAAACAAGATTATTAAAATCTATACAAAATCAGTTATAAAGGATGCATTCTAGAACATTTCATATTCACAAATTTAATTATCTACTGAACTATAATAACTATCAATTAAATAAAGGGGATGATCCTGATAAGCTTTTATATTGTGTTATACCTATTCCTTTGAGATCAAATTAATTAATATGGTTGACTTAATACCAAATTGATTGATAATTTTGGAGACACTATCCAAGTAGTAAATTAGGATGATTTTATCTCCTTTTTACAACCTGAAAATGGAATCACCTGCCTATCTCTGAAACAAAAACCAAAATCCAAAAGTAAAAACAAACAACTGGTCCCCACTGATTACTGAAGAAGTGACCATTAGCACAGCTTCCACTATTAGCTTAATTTGAAAATGTCTGACTGTGATTTACCAATGAATGTTTGTTGTTTGAATCCTTCATGTTCTTTCCCATAATTTCACTGAAATGTGATTATTTTTAAGTGCCTAAAGTTTTAAAAGGCTGTGCTGGAGTGTTATCCTGTCCCTAATGTCCAAGATTATAGTTAACATGTTGTTCCAGAAATAGAACAAGGCACAGGCACTCTGTGTTTTATTTCTAGAATAGTTCTCTCATGAACTAATACAGTCAGTTTAAACTGATTATGGTTAAATGGTATGATATTACTAGTCAACTTTAAAATACTTTAAATTTAAAATTTTAATTCTCACTCATTAGGTTTACTCTACCTTGGATGACAGTAAAAGAATGCATAACATTAATTAAACATTTCTCTAAATTAAAAAAATCTTCTCTAAGGGACAGATTCCTATGAAGTAAGTATTATAATTTCTTTCCACCTATATGTATTTTTTAAGGGTCAATTTTTTGGGGGGGGTTAATGACTTTCTTTTTTCATTAAAATCATAACTTAAATGAGAACCCATAGAGAATATCTATTAAATATATCTCAGTTCTTACAAAATTTATGTTTAATTTGTCATAATAAAAAGTCTTAAAATATTTAGCAGTAAGTGTATAAATAAGCTATAATAGGAATGAACAGACATTGATTTATAAAATAATAAAATAAAATAGACTTATATGAATTGACATATATATCATTTAACTCCAATTCCAACAAATTTTAAGCTAGCTTCTTCCCCTATGTTTGGAGATTATTGAATGGTTTAAATATATGCTGAACCAATGTGTGGTGCTAAATGAGTACTTACATTTTTCTGTGGCTGTAATACTTAGGTTGTACCAAGCACTAATCTCTCGATCAAGAGAGTTAGTTGTGATGATTGTGCCATTGTCATCAATACTGAACACTTTGCTTCTGGTCATAGAGTACCTGCACACACACACACACACACACACACACAGAGAAAAAAAGTTTCACTTAATTTTATTTTATCTGTATAGTTGTGGTATGTAAAACCTTTTAGAGGCAATTAGACAAATTAAAATGCATGCTCAATATAGCAAATGTCATGCTGAACATTTTTTTAGAAAGGTGCATGCATATATTTAAGATTCAACTCAGTGAGGATTAAAAAGAAAAAAAACTACACAAAAATGGTCTCAGGTTTAAACTGATGCATGCCAAATCTAAACACATGTAATTCATTCTCAATCCCAAAACAAAATTTCAGTAAGTGAATGATTTAGCTAAAAAGAAATGGTACAATGTCATTTGCAAAATTAAGAGAAGCACAAATAACTAGCAGTAAAAATTACCTGCCTGTTAATGTTTTTATTCCCTTTGAAGCAACACAAAGCATATCTTCACCTTAAACTGCTGAGTCTCTTTCCTAGACCATATCGATGCTGCTAAATCTGTGCGTTATACTATAATTACCTGATTGCTAATATATGAGAAATGTTTGATTTCGTTTGTTTAAAGAAAATGCTTTGATAATATTTGATAAAAATGAGTTGTGCGTGTGTGTGTGTGTGTGTGTGTGTGTGTGTGTTTATCCCCCATAAGTAATGATATTAGATGGAATATGCTGTTAGAGCATTCATGGAAAGAAGCCAGATAATAGAATTCCCTCATGCAAAAGCCTGGAAAATGATCTCAAACTCCACAATGAAAGGAGACTTTGAAGTACTCAGCATGTCTTATCTGCTTGCAAATGATTAATAATAAAAATTAAAGAAGAGTAATAACTTGGGTTCAATGATGACTTCCCATTGCACGTATATTCCTGAAGACTTTGATGAGACATCGATGAGGTTTGCCATAATTATGTGGCAAGAGATGTGAATATTTTAATCTTGAATTGACAGGTCTCTAAAAATATCACACTGATTTGTAGACTGGTGTTCAGGGGAGAATTAAAATAAAAATTGCAGTGAATTAACCTTTAAGGAATTTGGTTTTACCTCTACTTCATTTTAAAACTTATAAGCAATTTACTGACATATCCATGAATGGTCACATTTCCTACTTAAGAGATTTGTTGACAGAGAGCAATAGTAGTTTAACAGTTAATATTTTGTATTAAACATCCAGAATATCCTGTTTCTATAATAAACCATTCTAAAAAAAGCCAATCAAATGTTTGACATAATTTTCAAATAAAAGTTTTTAAAAATCGTGACTTCATCATCAGTAACATTTTAAGTAATAGTCAATACACCCCATTAGGAAAGATGTATGCAACGCATTTTAGAAAGAGCTTCAGCTAAAAAGCTTAAAATGTGAAGTTTTGATGTTTGATTCATTGTCGAATTCCTTTTTATGGAACTCTTCATTCCTAGAGAAATGCTGAATGAATACCATGTGACTGTGGCACTGTTTCCTGTTGCCAACAGCTCTTGCCTGAATGACAAACAAATGCTCTACACCCATGCTCGTCCAGATGCCTGTGCCTCTTGTTCTTAATCCTCGTGTGCCTCTACACAAGGACTGTTCCCACTTCATAGACAAAGCAACTGAGACGCATAAAAGACAGCCCATTTACAAAAGCTGGATTTTTCCAAGCAGGCTGCAGATCCACTGGGTGTTTCAAGGATCTTTAAGTGCTTCCATTAGAACACAGATGAAAGATGTTTAAAGACAGCCTCTTCCACAGGAGAACACTCCTGACATTCCTGAACACCCACAAAGCCCTCCCTGTTTCTCACACACATGACTACTCAGGTTATTTATCTGTTTATATGAATGTTGGTAGTTTCCTTGACAGAATTTCAAGGAATTGGTCTGAATTCATTGGATTGGAGTCCTTCATAGTATTTCCCTATAATATTGTTTAATGTGTATGAGATTAAAATTTATGTTCCTTCTTTCATTTCTGATAATGTTAATTTTTGTCCATTCTTCCCCCCCCCCCTTTGGTTGTTTTGCTTAAGATTGATCAATTTCAGGTCTAATTATTGCATTCTTTCTTCATACCTGCACCCCATTTTTCTTAAACATTTATCACAAAGTTTATGATTCATACCAAAGCATATTTTCTCATGCTTTTCTGCACTTAACAGTGACATCAATGGCAAGAATAATTTGTTAAGCTGGTTTATCTCACCAAAGACTCACTGATACTAAGCCTGAGAATCTCCACACTTCAGAGAAATACCAGATAATTCTTACATGGAAGGAAAAACTAAGTAATATGAGTTATTTGAATTAGGTATAAGTTAATTTGTTTACTATGTGCTAATGTATTTCCCCCAAACAGGGAATATCCCTGAGGGCAAAATAAAATGCCCTTTAATTTCCTTTGGTTTCCATATGTTTTGTCACGTAATGAGCATTAAGGAAGATGTACCACATTAAAACTCAAATTGAAATCATTTAGCATTTGATTTCAAACATTTTTTTAGATCTTTTGCTTCCCCCCGAAAAAATCCCCCAAACAACAAACAAAAAACCCTGGGGCGGGTGTACCTACTGGAATATGTTCAAGTAGCTATTTTCATCCTAACAAATGTATGAAAAGCAGTCTTATTAAAAAGGCAACTCTAAATGAAACAATGTCCATAAAAGACATTAAAAAATATTGTTTTGATAAACACTAACAAAACATTTTAACGTAATTAATTTCAGTATAAATGTAAAAATTATTAGCTAAAATATTCTTGGTAGAAAATAAAGTAGGGGTGCCTGGGTGGCTCAGTCGGTTAATCATCTGCCTTCTACTCAGGTCATGATCCCAGGGTCCTGATACTGGGCCCCAAATTAGGCTCCTTCCTCACTGGGGGGCCTGCTTCTCCCACTCCCTCTCCCTCTGCCCTTCCTCCTACCTCAGTTAGTGCTCTCTCTCTCCCTAATAAATAAAATCTTTTTAAAAAACAAAGAAGGCCAAAAAAGTAAGTAACCACCATTAGTGATAATATGAAACATAACCCCAGTTAATATTTGGGTGTGGCTCACTTATTTGACTCATAGAGAGGAAATATTTTACTTGTAGTATAATTACAAGTCGAGTTATTTTGTATTATCTTTAAATCACACCATATTTTTAGCTATATTCATAGGTATCACTGTCAAGTACTGATCATCTATGGCCTTAATTATACTACTATGATTAGATATTTAAATTGTTTCTAACACTTAATTATTATAAGCAATAATATAATAAACATCTTAATCCTTAAAGCATTTTTTTAGAATTACGTATTTTTTAGTATTCTCAAAAGAATAATACATAGGTGAATAGATATACTAGTTTAAAAAATCTAAATCATTCATTTACTGGCTTATAATTATATACATATAATACCACACATATACTTACATTTATTATGAGAAGTACTATTACTAAATATAACTACATCTACATATGAGAAGGCAGTGTTTTATGATTAGGAATTACATTGGAAAAGTGGGATCATTCTTCTGTCTCAAAAGTTTAAAGAAGCTTCTTTGTATCATAGCCTGTACAAAGTGCAAAGCAATAGCCATCTCTTATTAAATACATGGAAGTTAGTAAAATTCGTGGAACTCTGAAGTGTGGAGAACAGGAGAGTAAGGGAAGGAGGTGGAAGGAAATGTAGCAGGTTTTGTTTTTATGTCTCACCAGGTTTACAGTCAAATACTGAAAAAAAAAAAAGAAAATATAGTACCTGAAAATAACAGACTAGATTAATAAATGATAAGTATTATTTAATTGCAACACAGAAATGTACTTATTTCTAGCTGACTGAACTTACTTCATTTCTATTACTTAAGTGGTATCATGTGAAAGCTTTCTCAATTTTTGACTATTAAGTAGTATTTAATTTTGGTGAGCTTCACCACATTTCAGTCAGCTTTGTTTCTGACTTGGAGTAATCAATGGTTTTTTTTCCCTCAATACCTACCCCAAATTAGTAGAGTTGATTTCACTGAATTTTGGCTGACAATTGCCTATTTCTTTTACAACAACAGTTGCTTATTTCACTACAACTTTATCAACAGTGAGTTTCCTGTTTTAACTGGTTTAAGTTGTTGCAAATTTAATAAGTACCATATAGAGGAATACAGATTTATCTTTATTACACTTCTATGAAATTATATTTCCAGGCTAATTTGTATTCACTCATTTAATAATACGAAGCTGGTCTTCCAAACATACCTGACAGGAGATTTCCTCTGATCTGGATCTATGGCAGACACCATGCCTACAAATGATCCATGCGGGATTTCTTCGAAGATTTCAAACAGGTAATATGGGACCAGGAAAACAGGAGGTTCATCTTCATCTTCCACCTGGACCCTAATGAAAGTGGTGGAAGCTTCAACATGGTATTCCATGAGCTTCTCATCAACGTGGCGGTTTTTAACATTTGCTCTAAAACGATATTGGTTCTGGTGCTCAAAATCCACCCTCTACAAAGAAATACAATGTACAGAAGAAGAAAGGCTTCAGTAACCCAAGGCACTATTTAGAAAAAAAAAAGTTTGGGTTATTAAGTCTCAGTCACTTTTCAGTCAGGTTTCGCTTCTTATGTACTTGGTTGGATCCCTCTGATATTATCATTAAGCAGCTGCAGAGCGAAAGTAAGTGCTTTGTAATTAATCCTTGTAAATGCTTTGTTATTTATTTCTGTTATAAAATGTTTTGGAATAGTAACTACACTTTTTTAGGATTAAAATTACACTTCTCTGGGCATAAATATCCTATGGAATTGAAAATTAATTTATTATTTAAGATCTTTCTAAAATGTCCTCTAAAAATCTTTAAAAACATATTAAAATAAAAAACTGTTCTACAAATAATTTGAGACTCTGTAATAATGCTTTCTAATCTCTAAGTTCCTCTGCTTCCTAAGTCATAAATCACAGGTTCTCATTTCAATTCCTTAATGAAGCAATAACTAACTGGCTAAACAAAATAATTATATACGTTTCTGATTTGATTTTGTATTCTTCTGCAAAGTAAATATTGAAAATATATCTACCTTTTTTAATATAACTATTCCTTCTTGCGTCTTATTATTAGTAATTATGTCAAATGTTTGTGAATCATCTTCAATGCTGTAATCCATTTCTGCATTCTCTCCAATGTCATTATCATATGCCATGATTTTTCCTATTGAAGTCCCAGCAGGTGCAGATTCAGAAACAGTCAAGCGGTATAAACCTTTAAAAACAAAATTCAAGATATTTCACATAAATAATAAACATAAGAAATTCCCAATTTTAGCACCCTTTTTTTTTTTTTGTGGACTATGGGAAAACCCATACTCTTACTTTCTACCAGTTACTTCTTCTAAATCAGAATCTATTACTTCTTTATTTTTGTAATCTGTATTTTGTATTTCCCTAATATCCTAGCTGAGCATCTATTAATGTCTCTCAAATATAACTTAGTGACTCTTAGCACCAGTAAATATAATTTCGAAATTTTGACTCATATGCGTACTTTGTTGATATTTTTGGATTTTTTTATTATATACTCCAACCATCCCAATTAAATTTGATAAAAATAATTTTCAATTTCACTTAAGCTATCTCTTATATCTAAAGTTACTAGTAAATGTAAATGTGGATTAGAGATGAGAGAGAATAAAGCAAATAAGTGAGTTTTAAGTGTAACAGTTTGATTTTTAGATTCTGAGCTGAGTGCAGTAACCATAATGGAAATGAGGGGGAAGGGAAAGGATCCACAGGAGTTAGTGAGTGAACAAAGTAGGGAAACCATGATGGAGTCAGATGACCCCACTGTTTTGGTCACGTGAAAACAATGGAAGTTATATTTGAAATACATAGATGTAAATAAAAATAAACGAGCTCTGCTTCCTTTATTTTTCAGAAGTAACTTGCCTAAAACTGATAAAGAGTTAGCCATTTGTAAATTATTATTTGTGGTTCATGTTAAAATGTGGGAATTGGGACGCCTGGGTGGCTCAGTTGGTTAAGCGGCTGCCTTCAGCTCAGGTCATGATCCCAGCGTCCTGGGATTGAGTCCCACATCGGGCTCCTTGCTTGGCAGGGAGCCTGCTTCTCCCTCTGCCTCTGCCTGCCACTCTGTCTACCTGTGCTCTCTCTCACTCTCTCTCCCTCTCTGACAAATAAATAAATTTAAAAAAAATTAAAAAAAAAATGTGGGAATAATCATATATATCAATATTCTAAAGAATGAAATTTGGCGGCCGGGATGGCTCATTTAGTTTCAGCGTTTGAATGTGGGTCAGGTCCTGATCTCAGGGTCCTGGGATTGAACCCCACCTGGAGTTTCAGGTGGGGCTCCCTGCTCAGGGAGGGCCTGCTCCTCCCTCTGCCTCTGCCCCTCCCCCCACTCATGCTCTCACACCCACACTTTCTCTCTCAAATAAATAAAATCTTAAAAAAAAGAAACTTCGTAGAATTTAAAAGGAGCATATAATAAAAATTTTCCTTAAAGAGATTATTTTCTTAGAATATAGCAAGTTACCTCACAGACTGCCTTGTGAGATGTCCTTTCTTTTTAACATGGGAGAAATGTTACTTAAAAGTTATTAATATTATTATTTTCAGGAAGTAACAGCTTAACTCTGTTTCAAGGTGTTTGTTTTGTTTTTTTTCATTGTGGGAAAAAGTATACTTGAGAAAATAGGATTTCAGGAAGAGCAAGCCAAAAGGCCACAAAACCTGGGGCTGAAGTTTTCCAGTGACAGAGAGTAGGTCAATAGCCTGGTGTTGGTTTGTCCATGAACAAGGGGTAGAATGCTAGTACATAACTCCAAGAGGTAACGGAAAAGGACCGAATGATGGCAAATTATTTAGGACAATGGAAGTTATATTAAGGCCTGTGACTTTTTTCTCTGAGTGACATGGTAGACATTTAAGTGATATGATATGATCTACATTTCAGTAAGATCATTAAAGTCCTGTTGGAAGGAGACGAGAGAACAAAGGTGGAAGCAGAGAGACTAGATGGGAGCCTATGGCAATAGTGGAGACAAATTAAGAGGGTAGCATGATCCAAGGTTGCAAATTAAATTGGTGAGAAATGTTCAGATTATGGATATTTTTAAAAGGTAGAGACAACAGGATCCGCAGAGGATTGAGTTTTGGATGAGAGAAAGAACAGAGGGGAAGCTGACTTCAAAATCTTTAAACAAAGTAGGTTTCTATTATCAGAAGAGTGTGTGTGTGTGTGTGTGTGTGCACAGAATATTGAAAATCAGAGACTAGCAGGAATTGTGCAGAATTGATCATCAATTCAGTCTGCTTTAGAAATTAGAGTTGACCTAGATCTGACCCAGAGTAATCCAAACTGGATTGTTTGAATTGAATCTGCATTGAATGGGTGAGATTTTGCCCTCAGCAATGTGAAACCTGGATTTGATAGTCATTGAGATGGGAAAAGCTGTAAAAAGACGAGGTTTAGAGGAGGAGTCAGGTATGATCAGGAACTCAAATATATGTCAAGTTTAAATGTATGTGACATTTAATGAAGACACCAAGTAGACAGTTGGATACCCACATGTGGGCTTCATTGGAGAGGTTCATCCTGGAGGTATATCTCTGGGAGTTGTCAGCATAGAGATGGCATTTCAAGTCTTGTGGCCAGATGAGAACATCAAAGAGTGAAGGCAAAAGGAAGAGAAATGAGGTCCTAAGGCCTGATAGTAGAAATACACCAGATTTTACAGTATGCAGAGGTGAAGACAAACCAAGGAAAACTATTAAAAAGTGACCAGTGAGATAGAAGATAAAGTACATAAGAATAGAGTAATCCTTTCAGATCCTGCTGAAAAATCACACTATATTAGGACAGAGAATTGACTAGATTTCGCCGCACATGACAGAACTGACCAGATCAGTTTGGTCAAGTAGTGTGCAAAAACCGAACTGGAGTGGGCTCCAGAGATTTTAAAAGACTGAAAAGGTTGATGAGTTTGACAACACTGTAAAAATTCTTTTCTCTAAAAGAAAAGAAAAAAGCATGACTAGCTAGATGAGGAAGTGGAGTCAATAATGTATTTTATTTTGTTTCTAAGATGAAAACAAGATTTTGAATGTTTGAATGCCAATAGTAATTAGCAGGCAGAGTGGATAACTCTTGACTGTAAGGTGAGGGGAGGGTGTGCGTATCAGAGGAGATTTGCAGTAAATATTTAACATGAGAGGAAGACAATGGGATTATACAAGGGAAAGTAGTTTGAACAAGAGTAAGGAGGTCAGCATGCTTCTGTTCTGGAAGAACAGTCAATACACATATTTTCACATGATTACAGTGTGGGACAGAAATAGAGAGAAGTATTTTAAAGAGTGAGGCAACATTATGGTGCTAGAATCATGTTCATCCACACTCAAATTTGAAAGTAGTAATGCTGTCATCTTACATGTGGAGTCTGGGTAGCTATAAGAATTTTAGAAAGTATTTTAAATATTCTAATTTATTCAGATATATATATATATATATATACATATGTATGCATTGTTATTTATAATTATAGATTATTTATCAATATTCATAGGTATATAGTTATATATTATATTCACACATTGTTATAAATTATATATGCACACTGAAGTTTATATATATATACATACATATATATATAAAACAATGTTAAAGTAAAAAAAATTAAAAGAAATAAGTATGGCAGCAGAAGCTTCAAGGACATTTTTGTGTCAACAAACATATCTTGGGGGTACTGCCTGCGAGGGTTCAATTATTATTTCACATCCATCTGAATAAAACATAGACTAGAGTTATTCAATATATCCACCTACTATTTTTCTACATTTATTATATAGCAGTCATTTTATGAAATCCTGGGTATTTCAGATTTTTTTTCCTGGGTATTTCAGATTTAATTACACATCCTTCTTGTCTCTAGGACACACACTTTGTAGAGATAGTCACATATATAATGTATTTAATACCCTGGTGATGAAGGTCACAAACTGCTGCTTTGTTGCCTAATTTCCATCCAAAGAGGAGCTGTTTCATTGACTCATAAAGAAATGAGGAGATATGGCTCAAATGGTACAAAAGTGCAATGATGTAGGATGAATAAGTTTAGAAATCTAGTGTATAGCTTGGTGACTATAGTTCATAATACTACATTGTATAGGGAATTTTCTGAGAGAACATCTCACGTGCTCTCACCACACACCCTCCCACACAAAGTAACAATGTAAGGAGATGGAATTGTTAATTAGTTTGACTGTAGTAATGATTTCACATTGTATATGATAGCAAAACATCATGTTGTATACTTTAAATATATACAACTCTTAAATATATACAACTCTTATTTTTTAAAAATGGCCACATTAAACTGAAAAATTTAAAATTTGACGATAGCACAGAAATAAACATCCAGATTTCTAAAAGTCAGAAGATCTGATAACTTTGGTTCTGGCACAAATAAGCTGAACTGAACCTTGTCTGTATCACTTAGAGGTGTGTGTGTGTGTGTGTGTGTGTGAGAGAGAGAGAGAGAGAGAGAGAGAGATCCACTTTTCTCTTTGATATATGCTTATATATTCCTCCTATCATGGTAATTGTTCATGATTTCTAAAATTGCTTGTAAATGTATTTCTGTAATTAAGACAGAATCCTCTGGTGGGGGAAGGAGTCCTAAGAAAAAATAATTTCTCCTAAGAATTTCACAAGAAATTCCTTCTGAAGCTCACCAAGTGATTTAACTTGTATTATATCTTAAATTATGAGAGCAGTTGGGGCCTATTCATGATACAAAAGTAAAAGATACCCACACATAGATGGTCAATTAATTTATGACAAAGGAGCCAAAAATATGCAATAGGAAAATGTCAGTTTCTTTAATAAGTGCTGTTGAAAAAAATGGACAACCAAATGCAAAATAATGCAACAGAACCATTATCTTACATCATACACAAAAATTCACTCAAATGGATTAAAGACTTGAACTAACACCTGAAGCCATAAAACTCTTAGAAGAAAATACAGGGAGTAAGTTCCTTGACCTAAATCTTGGTGATGATCTTTTTAATATGACACCAAAAATAAAAGTAACAAAAGAAAAAATGAGTGGACTATACCAAACTAAAAAGCTTCTGCACAGCAAAGGAAACCATCAAAAGAATGAAAAGGCAACTTACAGAATGGGAAGAAATATTTGCAAATCATATATCTGATAATGGACTAATATCCAAAATATATAGGAACTCATAGAACTCAATATCTAATAATAATATTAATAATTGGCACAAGATCTGAATAGACATTTTTCCAAAAAAGGCATACAGATGACTAAAAGGTACATGAGAAATGCTCTATATCATTAATCATCAGGGAAATGCAAATCAAAACCACAATGAAATATTACCTCACACCTGTTAGAACAGCTATTATTCAAAAGACCAGAAAGAACAAGTGTTGGTGAGGACATGTAGAAAAGGGAACCCCGTGCACTGTTAGTGGGAACGTAAATTGGTGCAGCTACTATGGAGAATGGTGTGGTGGTGTTTTGAAAAATTAAATATTGAACTACCTTATGATCCAGCAATTCCACTTCTGAGTATTCATCCAAAGAAAATAAAAACACCTTAGCGAGGGAGACAAACCATAAAAGACCCAATCTCAAAAAACAGACTGAGGGTTGCTGGGGGGAGGGGGATAGGGAGAGGGGGGTGGGGTAATGGATCATTGGGGAGGGTATGTGCTATAATGAGTGCTGTGAAATGTGTAAACCTGGCGATTCACAGACCTGTACCCCTGGGGATAAAAATACATTATATGTTTATTAAAAAATTTAAAAAGAAAATAAAAACACCTATTGGAAAACATATCTGCACTCTCATGTTCATTGCATTATTATTCACAATAGCCAACATACGGAAACAACGTAAGTGTCCAATAGTGGATGAATGGATAAAGAAATTATGATACACACACACAAATATTACTTAGCTGTAAAAAAGAATGAAATCTTGTTATTTGCAACAACATGGTTGGACCTCAAGGGCATTATGCTAAGTGAAATAAGTCAGAAAAAGAAAAAGACGGTATGATCTCTCTTATATGTGAAATATTAGAAATGCATTTTTTCATATATATAAATCATAGGTGAATACAAAAACATGTGATTGTGTTTATTTCTGTTTTTAGTTTTAATATATTGAATACAAATAAAAATTTAAAAATATTATCATTTCAAATCATTTCTGCGGTAGGTAGAAAAATGAATCCCCAAAATATATGTGTTCTAATACCTCAGAACCTATGAACATATTGACAAAAGGGAATTAAGGTTGCAGGTGGAATTCATATTGCTAATTAGCTGATCTTGAGATGTGGAGATTGTATTGGTTCCTCCAAGTGGGCCTGATCTAATCACATTGGTCCTTAAAAGTAAAGAAGAGGCAAAAGTGTGGGTCAGAGAGATGACAGTGTGTGTAGGACCTGACACCTTTTGCTATGTTTCAGGTGCATGAGTTATATACAAGAATCAGAAAGACGCCTTCAGGAGCTAACAGTGTCCTTCACCTGACAGCCATCAAGGAAACAGTGACCTTAATCCTACAAATATAAAGAACTGAATTTTGCCAACAACCAAATCCAAAGAAATGGATTCTCCCCTGGATCCTTGAGAAGGGAACACAGCCCTGCAGACATCTTGAACTTAACACAGGTGACACCTGTGACATTTCATTAAGATAATAATTTAAGACATAAAGCTTGTGGAAATTGTTATAGAAGCAATTAAAAGAAAACACATTACTGTTTCATTTGTATTTGACTTTTCACGCTAATAGAAATAATCACGCAGAATAATTAAAAAATTATTTTATATAATTCAAGTGCTGTTCCAGAGCTAATATGCGATGACATCTGCATATATTTAGCATATGCATAATTATGTTATAATGTAAATTCAAGATGTTTTCTACTTACGTTCCTTAAATATAGGTTTATTGTCATTCACATCAGAAAGTTTAATTAATACACTTGTTGTTCCAGACAGTGCTCCAGGCAGACCAATCATATCTTTGGCTTGGATAATTACCCAATACTCATCTTGCAGTTCTCTATCCATTTTAGTAGATATTCTTATGACTCCTTTAAAAATGTAATAAAAACATCAATTATTATTTCATTATTAACCATGGTATCCTCCTAGTTAAATTCCTAAGAATTCAATCATATAATCGTTCTTTTGACACATTTTAAAGCACTACAATGCACTAGACACTGCCCTGAAGAAAAAATAATAATGATAATAATAAACACCAACTCTGCCTGGAGGTTAGAACAGTCATCAGATACTAAGACTACTAGAAGACCCTTAATAAAATACCTATGTTAATATAATCTGCAGGTAGAGAAGAGGAATATCTTATTTCTACCTCAAATTATTTTCTGCTGTCTAACATAGTATTAGTGTGCTACAATTAACTTTTCCCTTAAGTTTGAAAGAAGTTAATTATGAATAAATGTGTAAATTACAACACCAAATTTATGCAAAAAATACTGTGCACTTGTGATGTTAAAGTCTATTTTAAGTCATGGTATGTGAAGAAAGGTTTGTTTTTGTCCAACAGTTATTCATAATCTACCAGTAGAGATAAATACATACACAGATTTTCAAACTCAAGATGGACCATAATAAATGTAATAAATATCAACTTTCTATAAAATTATTTAATGAGAAAGTAATTAATTATCACTGAAAAAAAGAAAACTAAGAAAAATTCAAGGTGGTGCATAGGACAAGGGGATGCTGGCCTAAAGATTTTGGGAACAGTAACACAAAGACAGAAAATGGCCAGTCATCAAATAAGGCTGGGGAAAAATGTTCATTAAAAAATTGTGAGACCTATAAAAACAAAAAGGGATGAATTGGACCATATTGTGATGGCATTTTAATTGTGGATTAAAGTGTTTTATAAGTATAATCTTTCATATAAATCACTATAGGAAACGGTGAATGTATTAAGCAGACACTGCTAGAATCTACCTACCTTTGACTCTGGAGAGAATTGGGTGTAAAGGTGTTGCGTTTCTCATGTGGTTTTAATTTGCATTTCCATGATGACTGCTGAGGTTAATCATTTTTAATATGCTTGCAGGCTTTCCGTATATCAAATTTTAGTCAATTATTTTAAGTGCCTTTAGCATATTTTTAAATTGGGTTTTTTTCTTTTTCCAGTTGACTTGTTATAACCTTTACATATGTTTTATACCTTATACACAAATGATTTGTGGTATAGATGTGAAAACTTCAATCTTTGAAAGTTAGAAAAATCAGCTAAAAGCCCAAAAAGAATTAAATGTTTAAAAGTACAACACATTTTTCCCAGCACCACTTATTGAAGAGACTGTCTTTTTTCCACTATATATTTTTTTCCTGCTTTGTCGAAGATTATTTGACCATAGAGTTGAGGGTCCATATATGGGCTCCCTACTCTGTTCCATTGGTCTATATGTCTGTTTTTATGCCAGTACCATGCTGTCTTGGTGATCACAGCTTTGTAGTAAAGCTTGAAATCAGGTAACATGATGCCACCAGTTTTATTTTTGTTTTTCAACATTTCCTTAGCAATTCGGGGTCTCTTCTGATTCCATACAAATTTTAGGATTATTTGCTCCAGCTCTTTGAAAAATACTGGTGGAATTTTGATCAGAATGGCATTAAAAGTATAGATTGTTCTAGGTAGTATATTGGACAGCCATATGTAGAAGAATGAAACTCGACCATTCTCTTACACCGTACACAAAGATAAACTCAAAATGGATTAAGGACCTCAACGTGAGACAGGAATCCATCAGAATCCTAGAGGAGAACATAGGCAGTAACCTCTTTGATATCAACCACAGCAACTTCTTTCAAGATATGTCTCCAAAGGCAAAGGAAACAAAAGCAAAAATGAACTTTTGGGACTTTATCAAGATCAAAAGCTTCTTCACAGCAAAGGAAACAGTCAACAAAACAAAGAGGCAACCCACGGAATGGGAGAAGATATTTGCAAATGACAGTACAGACAAAAGGTTGATATCCAGGATCTATAAAGAACTTCTCAAACTCAACACACACAAAACAGATAATCATATCAAAAAATGGGTAGAAGACATGAACAGACACTTCTCCAATGAAGACATACAAATGGCTATCAGACACATGAAAAAATGTTCATCATCACTAGCCATCAGGGAGATTCAAATTAAAACCACATTGAGATACCACCTCACACCAGTTAGAATGGCCAAAATCAGCAAGACAGGAAACTACGTGTGTTGGAGAGGATGTGGAGGAAGGGGAACCCTCTTACACTGTTGGTGGGAATCCAAGTTGGTGCAGCCACTCTGGAGAACAGTGTGGAGACTCCTCAAGAAGTTAAAAATAGAGCTTCCCCATGACCTTGCAATTGCGCTACTGGGTATTTACCCCAAAGATACAGATGTGGTGAAAAGAAGGGCTATCTGTACCCCAATGTTTATAGCAGCAATGGCCACAGTCGCCAAACTGTAGAAAGAACCAAGATACCCTTCAACAGACGAATGGATAAGGAAGATGTGGTCCATATACACTATGGAGTATTATGCCTCCATCAGAAAGGATGAATACCCAACTTTTGTAGCAACATGGACGGGACTGGAAGAGATTATGCTGAGTGAAATAAGTCAAGCAGAGAGAGTCAATTACCGTATGGTTTCACATATTTTGGAGCATAACAAATAACACGGAGGACATGGGAGATGGAGAGGAGAAGGGAGTTGAGGGAAATTGGAGGGGGAGATGAGCCATGAGAGACTATGAACTCTGAAAAACAACCTGAGGGTTTTGAAGGGGCGGGGGCTGGGAGGTTGGGGCAGCCAGGTGGTGGGTATTATGGAGGGCACGCATTGCATGGAGCACTGGGTGTGGTGCAAAAACTATGAATTCTGTTATGCTGAAAAGAAATAAAAATATATATATACACCATAAAAAAAAGAGAGAGAGAAGGGGATTTCCTCTCCCAAAAGAAAACATGTTATTAGTGAAATATATTTCATAATCATTTTTCTAAAAAATAAAAAGTACAATGCATTTATTTATTGAAACATCAGGTTTACTGTAAAACATGTTTATAATAAACAGATGATTTTTGTTCTGACATCTGCCTACTTAGAATCCTGTTGAATTACACTTTATTTCATTCATAAATACCTGTTGTTGGTTCAATGGAGAAATATGGTTGGCCTTGTAGTAAACTGTACAGGAGACGAGCATTATTGCCACTTGAAGGATCATCAGCATCATTTGCTGTCACTTGGATGACTAATGTTCCTGAATAAAATATAAATAATAACAAGAAATTAAGACTGTGGTATTATGGAACAATGCATTCAGTTCTATAAAGCATTCTCTCCTTAGCAAGCAAGATGATGATACACATGAAAGACGAGCCATCCTTATTCAGAATTATAAAACTGTATAATTATTCTGTATATCATTCTGTATAAACAAGATAATATAGCCTCATGCAAAATAGCCCTAATTCCTACATGCAATGTAGATTTTAAACATGTAAATTTATGCTATCATGAAATATAACCATTAAATGATCCATTACAAGATCTATTCAGGAGCTTTCAAAGGTGTATTATTAGTGGAAGAATCAAAACGGAATTGGAAGCAGTTTACTTTAAAAATCATATTGTGACCTGTTACTCAAATAGAATGTTGATAAAATGTTAATAAAAATTATTGAAATGTGCTTGAATTAATATCAAGTTTAGGAAGGCCATAATTATCTACCCTGTTTAATTCCCATCTATAAAATTCTTACTTACTTTGAAGAATTCTTTTTTTTAAAGTACAAAGCAAAATCTACCAGATACTGATAACATAAAGTGTTCTCATGAAAATTCAGGAACAATCAATAAAACACAATGTAAGTATTTGTGCATTTAAACTCCATTCTTAAATTAAACATATTTATTTAAAAATATTAAGCTTTTTAATCACCTTTATGTAAGTGTGGAATAGCATTATGGGTCTTGTTGGAAATTTGCATTTATTGAATTAGAACATTATGTTCTGTGTCAGTAAGAATGGCAACATGAGCATCACAGAATCAAATAGCCTATGTGATTTTCTTTACAACTAGCATCATTAATATTTTAATTACAAACTAATTATAAACTGAGACACTCTAAGAGGAAGCCCTTCTATTCTTCTGTAACAAAATTGTTGAAATTTTTACCGTGGTCCTCAAATGTATGTAATATTTGCTCTTTTGTCTCAGTATTTTGTTAGTTACTTAACACTTGTACACTGTACAACCACACAAAATATAAACACCATAGTTTCAAGTGTCTTACGATACATTACTTCCACCTGTGACAACATGGATGGACCTTAAGGTCTAGCAGTATGCTAGGCCTGATAAGGCAGAGAAAGACAAAGATCACTTACATGTGGAATCTAGAAGAGCTGAGCTCATAGAAACAGAGGGTAAACTGCTGGTTAACAGGGATTTAGGGTGGGGCAACTGAGTAAATGCTGATCAAATCCTAGAAAACTAGTTAGAAAATAAATAAGTTCTGGAGAGCTTATGTACAGCATGGTAATTATAGTCAACAGTATTATATTATATATTTCAAAGTTACTAAGAGAGTTGATCTTAATTTGTCTCCCCTCAACCCCCCCCACAAGATATGTGTTGAAGTTGCTAGCTAATACAAGGTGGTAACTATATATTGCAATATATAAATGTACCAAATCAACATATAGTAGATCTTAAGCTTACAAACATTATATGTTGAATATATCTCAATAAAATAATAAATCAATAAATAATCAGCAAATAATAAAAGGCATTTCTGTAGAAACTGTAAATAGTTACCCCAAGGAAAGGATTCTTAGGGACCCTCAATTCAATCTGTTTGTATTGGGCAAGAGTTGTTCTTTTAACTACCCTCTGTGCACACATTCATTTACTTTTTCTACATTTTCTCTCCATGTCTCCATTTCATTTCTTTCATCCCTAGATTCCAGAACTAGACTACCTGTCTACTCTAGCTTCAGGAGCAAAAGTCAAAATCATTATATGGCTGGTTTTTGACCAAAAGAAATTATTACAATTAAGACTTTAGACCTCTTTACCTAGTACTATACAAATAAGTACCAGGAAGATCATGAAAATGCATTGACTCACAGATCACCCCATACTCGTTTATAGAAAAACAAGTTACAAAATTAGAGTTTTTTCCCCCCAATATTTTCAAGCACATTTTAAATTGATGCTTCATTTATTTCTAAGCAGAACATACCCTTCACTGTTCTAATGTGTCACTAATGTGCTCTCTAATAAATGGAAAACCTAATATAAAACATTGTGGGTATTATTCTACATAAGAACATAATTTATACAGGCCCATCTCAAGCATACTTGTCAAACTATTTTTAAATGTTTATTTTCAAAGGAGAAGACATTTTGAATTTTTTGCTTACTAAAATTAAAGGATGTTTTAACATCAGAAAATGAACATAATTTGTGGCATTAATGGCATTAATGTGGCACTAAAATAAAATGTGGCATTAAAAAAGAAAATGTAAAACAAAAATTCTCATTAGATATATAAAACATATCTGAAAATATTCTATTTTTATTTTCAGTAAAAACTCAGAAAATTAGGGAAAAATGCAGCCTTCTAAATCTGATAAAGGGCATTTTTAAAACTTTGACAGCAATCATATTTAATTATGAAGAATTAGAACTTTTTCTTCTGGAGTAGTTAAAAAGCAAGAAGTTTATTATCACTGCTATGTTTTAAAGCATTGTATTGAACCTCCTAGACAATGAGGCAATGCCATGTATACCAAAATGAATGATTAAAGATGATGATGATGACAGACCAATGATCCATATATGATAGATGGATGGATAGGTGGATAGATAGATAGAACATTTTTTTTAATTACAACAATTATTCAAAGGTGACAGTATTTTTGTTAGAAAATCAAGCAGAATATACCTAAGAAAAGTTTACAGGAGAATATGAAATTAATAAAATTAGCAAGGTCACACAAAACTCCATTTTCATGTACACCAGAAATACATATTTATAAAATATCTCAATTAAATGCATAACATACATAACAAATAAAATTATCCAGTAATATCTAAGCAAAAATTATTAAAGATCTCTACAAAGAAACTAAAGAGATATTAATGATCAAAAATGAACAAAAATACTGGGTTTATGAATTTGATGACTTCATAGAAAGATCAACAAATTGATCCACAGTGTAAATACTATCCTAATCAAAATCCTGGCAAGTTGGATTGCTGAATAAATTAAAAAGATGATTATGAAATATGCATGGAAATGCAAAGGAGCAAGCAGGGCCAAGGCGATTTTGGTGAACAACATCTGGAGGACTTGTACTGACAAACAGCAAGGCTTAGGACACAACCACATCAATGAAGACAATATAATGTCAGTCCCTGGAGCAAAAAAATACGATAAAACTACCTAGAGACTCGGAACCCAGAGAATACATATGTGGTGAGAACTCATTTATGCAATGGTGGCACAGCTGAGCACTGGAGAATCATTTCAATGAACGTTGCAGGGTCAACTGGATATCTCCATGCATCTACACATCTGTATGTTGGTTATCTCTCTTTTGACCTAGGATTTGGCATATGCTTGACACCATTCACAAAAATTGGTTTAAAATAAACTATAGAGGGGCTCCCGGGTAGCTCAGTGGGCTAAGCCTCTGCCTTTGGCTCAGGTCATGATCTCAGGGTCCTGGGATGGAGCCCTGCATTGGGTTCTCTGCTTGGCAGGGAGCCTGCTTCCCCCTCTCTCTGTTGCCTTTCTGCCAACTTGTGATCTCTGCTTGCCAAACAAATAAATAAATAATCTTTTAAAAAATAAAATAAATTATAGATATAAATGTGAAAGGTACACCACACAAATATAACAGAATAATGAAATAGGAAAATTTTTGTATAACATCTGGGAAAAAAGACAAATGCCAAACTTCTTAATCAGGATCGGGTGATTGATAACCTGATATTCGTCTCAATGCCCAAATCCCTACTGTTGTTTATGAGACATACTCATTTGTTTCTTTTTCCCATCCTGGATTGGTGGCTCTTATTCTGCTGAAATGCCATTCAGTAGAGTATTGTGCTTTTTATGGTGCATTTACTCAGTCAGTGTATGAAGCACGGTACGTGCCTCCCATATGAACCAACCTGCTTAGCCTCTTCATTCACTTCATCAACGTTTTATTGTGCTCTCACTAAAAGTGACAAAGTTGGTTTAGCCACATCAGTGGATCAAAAATTAAAGTTTCTTTAAATTGTGTTAGTAATAAAGTTATTTCTAAAGGACAAATGATACATATATACTTTAATGAAAATGCTTTATATAAATTAATTTAACATTAAATATATTACCGGATAGATATTTTTCACATGTAGTTGCATTATTTAATCAGTTTCTTAGTTTAATTTTGTTTTTATGAACAGTGCCCTGGGTTATCACTAGCTCTCTTTTAGATTTAATCATGTCTTAAAAGGAGACATTTAATTCAATGCCCGTATGTCTCATACACTACTTCTCACACCCCATGGAAGAGCCACGAGTACGAAGTAGATGTCCCCCAAATTCACTCTGGCTTACTATAATGCACCTACTAATAATATTTTTAAAAATAAAAAATCAGGACCAAATGCTTTCTGGACAAAATGCCCCCCCAAAATGGGATTAAGCAGGGCTGTCCTAAGTGAAACTGGAGATCTGATCAGTATTTGTTCACAAAATCTTCTTTATCTTCTTGGCTGTAATCTGAAACCGGCCCCTCCCAAGGAGGACAGGAGGAAACCAAAGAAAGAGGCAGACCATTCTAGATTGGTAGGTAGTAGTTGTATTATGCAAGAGAAGTTATTTATGAGGCTTGTCTTGGGTGGCTGTAAGACCAGCAGTTTTCTGGATCTGCCCACCAAGTCTTGAAAGTTAGAGGCCTCCTGTAGCTTCTGTCATTTATACCATCCAGACTCAACACTACATCTCTATCTCAGATCTGGATGCACGGGGCATCTTCTGAGAGGAACCAGGCTAGTGGAACCCACATTCCAAGAAAGGGGAGGGGCTGAGGAGCCTCTAATTTCTGAGGCCCAGCACACAGGTCAACTGGTAGTCACATCCTCTCAATGACCACCCCTAACGTCCACAACCTCGTGACCTGTTCTTACAATCTTACATGCTTCCTCCTTCCATGATGTGGCCTGAGCCATCAGCAAGGGGCTTCATTAAAACGGAGGTAGCTCATTTGTCAGCTATCAGGCTGCCCTGAAAGCAGGTAATACTGACATATACAAGAAAAAGACAGATTAAGAATAATTCCCCAATCAGAGACAACTGTTTCCACCAAGAATCCTGTGATCTGTGCCACTCATTTGCTAAGTCCCCTAAGCTGGGGGTCAGATCACTTGTATCTTCATGTGATTTAATAAAGATGACACACTAACAGAGTCATGAGGTATGAACATATAACATTTGTTTGAATAATGTCACAGGCACCTCCTTGTGAGGCTCTAAGTGTCCAAGGCTGTTCTACTTTAGAGGGCAGCTTTTATCATCAGAGACATGTCAGTGTTCAATTAGGGGCAGAATTTGGTTGCTATCATTCAAGTCTTGCTGGGTGAATTTAGTAAGGGCTTCTGTGTCAAGACCAATGGAAGGAACAAACAAGGCAGCCAAATGATTAAACTAGCAGGAAACAATATGCCCACCTGGCCTTGAGGAGAGGGAGGTCGACAGTTTCAGGAACTTAACCTGGCTGTGCATACCACATGTTTGCTGGGGGAAGGAAGCACTATCAGGTGTAAGGAGATGATCTGGGGGTGGCATATTGCAGGTCAGATCCCAAACCTCCTTCCTTCCTCCCTCCCTTCCTTCCTTCCTTCCTTCCTTCCTTCCTTCCTTCCTTTCTCTCTCTCTCTTTCTTTCTTTTTCTTCTTCTTTCTTTTAATGGACAGTGTTCTATTCCAGGGATAGTCTGTTTCAACAGGTCCAGTTACAGCAGGACAGTGGGATCCCAGTGAGAAGAAATAGTTTCCATTCACCCAGAGGTGCGAAGTAACTCACTCATCCTGGTGGGACATCTCATTGCAAATTCCGGTAAATAACTTTTCCCAGGAGAGACGAGGCTTGGTGTTCTCTGAAGCGTAGTATGTTAATTTTGAAGTGCAGAATTTGGGGCAATGGTGGTTTCCCCTGGCTTCTATACCTTTAGAGTAGTGGTGCCTCAGCAGGGGTCCCCAGACGGGCATATGGAGCAACACTCTCTACTGGTTGATCATTCAAATCTATGAAAGCCTGGGACAGTACTTTAGTTCACTTGGCCAAGGTGGTTTTACTTGTTAGTAATTTAATCTGCTGCTTTATATTTCGTGGTTTTTTTTTCCTTTTTACCAATCCTGCTTTTTGTGCATTATGCAGGAGATAGAACCTCCATTCAAAATCGTGTTCTTTTTCCAGTCCTGCATATTATGACCTTTGAAATGAGACCCTTGATCACTATCTATCCATACACAGCGCTCAGTTCCCCTAATTTCCTAGTAGTGACAGCCTGGTTCACATAATGACAAGGGAAAGCATGTTTCCACACAAAACCAGGCATGTTTAAAATTCTCACTCCAAGGGAGGGGACCTATATAATCAATTTGGGAACCTGTCAACAACTGGAAACTCCACTGGGTGGCCCCAGACTCCTTTGGCAGTTGCCCTGGGCAGTGTTGAGAACACACAGGACATGCTGTTACTGTATTAGCCAAGCCACTGTGTTTCAAGGACAATCTAGCATCCTTAGCAATAAGCCATCCTACCTGAAGTGGACACTCTTTTTATCTGCTGTATCTACTAAAAAGTCAGTTGCTAGGGAGAATACCCAAAATAGGGCGTCCACCGCTAGACTGCCTTTTGGTGACTGAAGGGTCCAAAGTCAGCATGTGTCTCTGAGTTGAGTCATTATAGCTTGATCAGAGACAGCTGTATTGCGTGGAAATGAAAAGAGACCAGAAGATTAGACTCTTATAGTCTAAAGATCGTCTAAGTCAATTTGTATCTATTCTAGCAATGAACAAAAGTTTAACTACAAAAATTATTCTCCCAGAATCATGTTTCTTTTCTTTTTTCTTTTTTTTAAAGATTTTATTTTGAAGTAATGTCTACCCCCAAGATGGGGCTCAAACTCACAACAGGGAGATCAAGAGTTGCGAGCTCTACTGACTGAGCCAGTCAGGAGCCCCTCAGAATCATGTTTTAATAAGAGGAATTTCTCAGTTTACTTGTTCCGAAAATAAACATACAAATGTAGTATTTAATACAATAATTCTGGGTTCTATTATTACATTGATGGTTGATATTGTTTGCTATATAACTGCTAAGACATAAATGGAAATTTCAAATCAGTTTTGTCTTTTAATTAGATTCTGAATTTTTAAAGCTAGTGTTTGTAAAAGGACTTTATGAAAAGTTTAAGACAATATTTGACTTTACCCATTTTTGTCAGCAATACTATATGGTGAAAACTTATTATTATGTAGGTTACACAGGATGTAAACTTACGCCAAAATCTTGAGAGGAAAATCATAGTTTAGTAGCCCAAACTATGGGGACTGGGAACTGCAGTTTATTTGTTCTGACACAAGCTATGAAATCATTATTAGATAATGGTATATTAATATGAGATAAAATATTTATTGGATATGAGAAATTACATATAAACTATGCATTCTGTGGCATTGTTAATAAGTGCTAAAACTTACAAAACAACATGAAATTTTTAAAGCTCAAAAGCATTACTGACAGCATAATATAATTTCCCCACATATTAGATATATTCCCCACCAAAAGTAAAATCTAATGTAAGAATAGTGTAATTCTATCAATATTGATTTATAAATGGATTTTAGTTATTAACTACAAGTATTACAGAAGACTGAATGATTCTCACTTAAATTTAAGTTTAATATTAGTAGCAAAACTTTATTAAATGATATCTCATATTTCACACTGAATGCTTTATCTTCTTTCTAGTGATTCTGGGGGATATCCATAAAAATGTAAAGCAATGATAAATTTTGATATGCAGACTAATTTAGATATCCTGCAGGCAATAGAGAAGTCAGCAACCTGTGACAAGGACATTTTGTATGTAAAGTTTCCACTCGTTATAGAATACTAAATAAACAGTGTGTCCTAGTTTAATATATGTTTGAATGCCAAGATCTGAACTGTAGATTTCAAAATGACTCATTTATTTTAGTGTGTAACTTTTTGTGTGTTAAGTTCAGTGGTAAAAATATTAAACAGACTTTTCTTAGAATGAAGATATAAATTGTGAATAGGCTAGCTATTTTTACATGCAGTTTTAGTACAAGTACGTTTTGACTACGCTGAAATAAGTTTATTTCAGAGAGGATGTTCAATTGTGTAGTGGTCAAGTTTAAAGAAGCCCAAATTAAATATTATTTTGACCTACACTCTGTGTCTGTGATTTTTGTGACATTAAAACAGATATAAAATATTAGATAATTTAGGGGCACCTGGGTTGCTCAGTGGGTTAAAGCCTCTGCCGTCAGCTCAGGTCATGATCCTAGGGTCCTGGGATCGAGCCCCACATTGGGCTCTCTGCTCAGCAGGGAGCCTGCTTCCTCCTCTCTCTCTGCCTGCCTCTCTGCCTACTTGTGATCTCTGTCTGTCAAATAAATGAATAAAATCTTAAAATATATATATATATGTATATATATATATTAGATAATTTAGTAAATTATAATTTTATGAAATCAAATTCATGACAGAAATAAGGTTTTAATCTGTGTATCTGCTCATTCTTTCACACCAGGCACTTATTTTATTCGTGAGGATCATTATTTATTTACAGGGATTGATTAGCACATCTCTCCAGTGTTTATATTTGAGATTCAATTATTTTACAACCTAGAACCTCCAAGCAAAACTCAAGAAACAGATGATATTTTCCCACTTGTCACTTTAAACGTGCAAAATATTTTTCAAAATTTTTTTTGTTTTTTCTGTCTACCATCACCTGAAAATTAGGTCATTCTTATTCTTGTGTTGTATTTTTGACACCTCTACTTTTCATAATGTAAGAGAATCTATGTCAGACAGATGGACTGTGTTTAAGAAAGCAAACAATATGTTCAGAGAAAATACAAAGAGTAATCTATCCCAAACTCAGTCACATTCAAGTCAAAATCCAAAGACATAAGTTTCATAGAATATGATTTTCAAATTTGATGTATTTTAAGAAATAAAATATATTTATATTTATATATATATATTTATATATTATCTGAAATTTATATTTCAGATAAATTTCTCTTAAGTGTTGATGCTTGTTAAATTTATGAATTCAAAAAGTGACATCTAAATTTACATGTATTTTACATAAATTGAATTCGATCTCTTCCTTTATAATGGGTGACATTATTTTGATGGTAAATACTATTAAAGTGAATTTCTTTTACTTTAAGCTTTACTGAGATACAATTGATATACAACATTGTGTAAGTTCAAGGTATACAACATGATGGTTGATACAAATATATTGAGAAATGATTACCACAATAAGGTTAGTTAACACCTCCATCACCTCATATAATTACAATTTTACCTTGTTGTGGTGAGAACAGTTAAGACCTACTATTTTAGTAACTTTCCAATATGGAATACAGTAACCTTATTATTATATGATCTTTATACTTTATTTGATTAAAGTCATATATCATGTTTGATTTGCTTCTGTTGAACCATCCTTGCATCCTGGAGCTAAATCCCTAAATACCTGATCAAGGTATATGAACTTTTTAATGTGCTGTTGAATTGGGCTTGCCAAAATTTTGTTGACAATTTTTGCATCTGTGTTCACTAGAGATACTGACCCATAGTTTTCTTGTGGTGTCCTTATCTGGTTTTGGTATCAGGGTAATGTTAACTTTGTAAAATTAACTTCAGGAGTGTTCCAGCCTCTTCAGATTTTTGGAAGAGTCTGAGAAGGATTGATATTAATCTTTCTTTTAAATCTTTGGTAGAACTTACCAGTTCAGAAGCCAATCAATCGGTCCTGGACTTTTAGTCTTTGGGATGTTTTTAGTTACTGAGTCACTCTTACTAGTAATCTGTCTGCTCTGATTTTCTGTTTCTTCACGATTCAGTCTCAGAGGGTTATTTATTTCTAGAAATTTAAATGTTTCTAGAAGTTCTGCACTGGGAAATTTTACAATTGAGGAATCACTATTCAGAGACTATGTGCAGCACTTTACGTCAACTGTGTGCCTCAACTGACACCCACAAAGCCGCCCTGGATTTTATATCCACAGATATCCTCTGTTCATCCCCCAAACCTCATTTAAAAATAAAAATTATGTTTATAAGGTTTATACATAAATGTTATGTAGTTTTTTACCCATCCATGCACTCGTTTTTTTACTCGGTCATCACAAACTTCAGGTCCTGTGTGACTCCTAGCCTATTAAACCTTATATTTTTGTGTGGGAGAGAGATAATAATTTTGTAATTCCAGACTAACAAGTGGAAAGACAATGTTTTATCTCAATTCTATTTCGTAGTTCTAGTATTAGAAGTAATTGCATTTTAAATATAAATCTGATCAGTAAAAGCCCACTATAAATAAATATGTATTTCTTGGTTTTCTCTTCTGATGACATCCTCAAATGGAGATTCCTTTCAGTACTCTACCAAATTCTACATGCAAAGTACAGATTCAAATATAATAACTGGTAGTTGACTATAATACAATGCACAATATTTAAGACAACAGGGAATAAAATGTTTGCATTTATTGCTTTGTAAAGGATAAGAATGGTGGGTAAGGTGTTTGGAAGCAAGATTAACATGGCATTAATATGGAAAGAACATGAAGAATTAAGTATATATTCAGGTAAAATAATTCATATTATTCATTATTTAAATATTGAGATTGAGGAAAACAGAAAAATCACATATAATATTGATTGATTTCTTCAAAGCAAAGTTAATAATTCAAGGAATGCTTCAGAGGGAAACCATCTACGCTCAGTTGACAGAACAATGGGATATTCCTCTATCTCCATATAAAATAACATTTTTGACAAAAGCTGACTATTGTTCTCTTGGCCACTTAACTCGCACAGGAAGGAATAAAAAGTGCTTATTGATTTTAGTATGATTCCGTATAATGCCTGAACCCAGACTTGCACTCCCACAAGATGTCCTGAAGTACGCAGATTAACTAGGTTGATATATGCATGAACCTTGAATTGAACAGCAAAGAGATCTGTGCTAGCCAAATACCATACAGAACAAACCAAGGTTTTGTGATGTCTGCTGGATCAACCACAGTCTTGTGGCTACACTGATGCCATGATGCAAAGACTGTATTGCACATACTGCAATCCCCTTGTGGATCCACTCTCCAACTCTACGTAATAGAGTATCTCATAATCGAGTACCTCCTCCTCCTATCAAAGTCCACCCCTTTGCTCTCAATTAGTGCCTTTGTGTCATATCTAATGGATAGAAACAATCATTTATTAACTGGTTTATTATCAACCCAAGTGTTAACTTAACCTGAATCGTCTCCTCTACTATTGCTCTAGATTCCATGGGTCTTTTCCTTCTCAAGAATAGTTTTCCATCAGTTATAGTCCCCTGATTTTCTTCAAAAATACCCTTCTTTTGGATCATTGCCTATAGTATATAACGGTGCTTTTAAAATTCCCATCCTAATAAGTGCTTAAATAATGACAATAATTTAAAAAAATCCTATTTACCTTTATCTCTCTCTACCTAGTGTCCACATCTCTATTTTCTCCCTGTAGTATAATATCTTTTAAAGTTGGCTAAATTCACTGTAACCTCCTCTTCTCCATCCATTCATGCAATAGAATAATCTCCAAAATATTGCAGTCCCATAAATTCAACTGAATTTCTTTTACCAAAATCACTAGGAACCTTCAACTTCCCAAATCAAAATCACTATACTTTCTTCATTTAATTCAACCTCACAGCAGCATTCCACATAGCTGGCGGACCTCTTCCTTTGTAACATCTCTTTTCATGTCTTTCTATTTTTCCTACATCACTGGTCAATCTCAATCATTCTAAATTACAAGACAACACCCTTTTGCTTAACAGTCAACTCACCCTGTATGCTTTTCTCTTTTCTACGTACATTCTCTGCCATGGCATCTCATCCATGGCCATGCCTAAATGCTTGCTATTTGACAATAACTCCCATATTAATAATTAATATATGTAGTCCTCTTCATACTGCATGGGAATATTTTCCTAGAACATGACATGTTTGGACTCTTTGTAATCAAATTCAAATATCATCTCCTAAAATATCCCACTTCCTCCAGGCAATTAGCATCATACCTTACCCATAATTAACACTTTCATACACACAGTATCAAATATCACCTTATTTAAAAATAGTTACTGCTTCTGTGATATAACTAAAACATAAGTTTCATACAAGCAATTACCTCCAAAATTACATTTCAAAAAATATTCTAGTAAATGTTAGGTCCATAATGTATGCTATTTAAGAAAGAAGAGGAGTAGGAGGAGGAAGTAAATGAGGAGGAGGAGGATGGAGTGGGAAGAAGAAATGTTTCATTGCTTAGCTACCAAATAGAACAATAAAAATGTGTCATTTACCATCTAATGATAATTGGTCCTGATACATATTCACAGTTATATTTGTTAATGCTATAAAGACCTATGTTTTGAACACATGTAGAAAGAAGTCTTTAAATTGCTTCCTGGAACCTCTGGCACAAATAATACATTGTATGTTAATAAAAATAATTAAAAAAATAAACTACTTCCTGGAATGTTAAAAAACAAGAATCAGGAAAATATACAACAGAATATACATCTTAGATTTGGTGGCTAATAAATCAAATGTTTAGGTAAAGCAATTTTGAAGTATGTTAGCATAATTTAAAATGGCCATTATGGAACAGAATTTATCACACTTAAGTAAAATTTATGAACTTAATTTTAATATATATGGTGCTATCAAAGTTTTCTGACTCAGTGAGTGAACAAATTTTGCATAGCCACACCATAATTTCCTCTCTATTAGAAAGACATTTCTGATTTTCAATGCCTTCAGTTCTTATAGCTTATGGAAAGCACTTGCTTCTATATGCAATATATTTAGAATATTTATAAAAATAATATTGGAATTGAAAGGAACTTTGAAAATAAATACAGTTGCACAGGGGTGTTCAACCACTTTGTTTTTAGTCTTTATGTTCCATGATTTTGATGCATAGAGTATTTGTGTCTTAAAAATTGGTCTTCTACTACTTAAACATGCATATTTTTCAGGATGATCTTATGTGCTTTTTTAAAGACACAAGATTATATCTTGTTTTGGAAAATGCATTTTTATAATGGAGAAACTAATAAGTGAATAAGCTAAAGAATTTTATAAATCACCAAAACATACTTTTTTTTTTAAAGATTTATTTGTTAGAGAGAGAGAGAGAGAGAGGACAGAGGGAGAGGAGAGACAGCATGGGCAGGGAGGGTGTCAGGCAGAGAGAGAGAGGGAGAAGCAGGCTCCCCACTGAGCAGGGAGCCCAATGCAGGACTCAATCCCAGCACCCTGGGATCATGACCTGAGCTGAAGGCAAACACTTACCAACTGAGACACCCAGGCATACCTAAAATGTACATGTTTAACCCTTTTTTCTATTGCCTTGAGAAATGAAATATTTTAACAAGACAAATAATGTATTAGTATACAGTACTATTGTTTACAAAATTTAAATGATCATCTAATTTTTTTTAAAGATTTAATTTATTTATTTGACAGAAAGAGATCACAAGTAGGCAGAGAGGCAAGCAAAGAGAGAGAGAGGAGGAAGCAGGCTCCCTGCCGAGCAGAGAGCCTGATGCGGGACTCGATTCCAGGACCCTGAGATCATGACCTGAGCTGAAGGCAGAGGCTTAACTCACTGAGCCACCCAGGTGCCCCGATCATCTAATTTTTTAAAAATATTTTACTTAACATGTTTGTAGAAGGAAGTACAAGTGTTGAACTTTAAATGATTCACTTCCAAAAACACAAGCTCAAGATTTTAAATCTGTTGTCATTGTTAATATATCTTTGATGTAAATTAATATGCAATACCTTCTGGAGACATCTCTGGTACAATGGCCTCATAAGGTTCATCTAGGAATTTTGGTTCATTGTCATTGATATCCGAAACTCTGATGACAAACTCAGACTCAGGTTCCACAGCCCTTCCAGTAGTGCTGTCTATTACCTGGGCTCTTAGAGTGTAGAGGGATCGTTCCTCTCTATCAAGCTTCTGGACGGCATATATGTCACCTGTTCTCTCATCAATGACAAAAATACTTCCAGCTCCAGCTCCCAAAAGTTTGTACTGGAAAGAGTTGTTTCCATTGTCTAAATCAGATCTTAGCTGCAAGTGCAAAGAGTGATAATTTAGTTTCCAAAACAGGTTTAAACGACAAATCAATTTTAACGATATTATTTTCATGTCTGTTAGTTTTTCCCCAAGTTTAATAACTCCATGTAATCTCCACAGTATATTAAATCAGGTGAAATATTAATTTTAAGATCAAATTCTAACATCAGTCAGAGAAGTCTGAAATTTCAATGTAAATTACTATGTAAATTTTATTACTCTAAATAGATTATTCTAATTAGAAACTATAATAATTGGAAAACAAAGTACCTTTCATAAATTCTGCACAACAAAATTGGTTCAAGTTTACTCTATGACTATATTCTTGGTTACTAAAACCGTACTCTCAAATATTTGTATTAGATTGGGACCTAGAGACAGACAGGAAGATAATAATCTAGGTAAATTTGAACAGTGATGTTTTATCTCTAGGCTAAAAACACATAGGAAGCACCGAAAATATTACCAGGAAAATAAGGAAGCATCAAATATGAGAAGATAATGAGAGCCTCGGCCTTCCTTGTTGGCATTTATAACATGCCATAAAATCTACAAGTTGCTTTATATATATGATTTCCCAATTAATCCTCATAACATCGTGAGATATATATTATTGATATAATTATTTATGCAGAGAAAGAGAGACTGAAAATTTTTCAAACTTTCGCAGAGTCATGGTTTTTATACAGGTTTATGATTTAGACAACAGGTCTGTTTGACCCCAGAGCTTCCACTGTTCTGAGTTTTGCTAAATTAGATCTAATGCTTTCCAACAAATTCAACTCAGTTCTCAAATGCATCTTTTCTTCTTGTGCCCTCATTATTTTTATTTTTTAAAAGCAAAGTAAATTTGTTCATTCATAGTATTAATGGAATTTTGAATTTTATATATAAAAACAAGGGTTATTATGATACAGGTAACATTGGTTGGTTGGGTTCTCGTATCTAAATTATTTTTACATAAAGAGAAGAAGTATGCTATAATCCCTTAATTATTATGAATCCATAGTTTTGATTCATCGCTTACGAATATGTCCTTCTTCAAAGTAAGAGCTTCTCTGAAAATTTACAAAGCTAACCAAAGAAATAAAATTTTAAACCAATTCATAACTTTTCTGATAGCTCAAGGTACAATGGACTAATTAATATATTCCTCTGTGATTGGGTAGAATATCTGAAGATATCTAAAACAATGAATCTTAATAATTTTAATAATGTGTTGAATAACACTGCTATTTATTGAAAGAAACAGATTGGGAATAATAATAAAGAGATAATAAAAGTTATAGCTCTTTTCATCTGATAGCTCTTCATTACTCATAAGATAAAACAGAAGTTTCCATGACTTACTAATAAGAAACTTAGGGAAACAAATGTCCTTTTCAATAAGTATATCAAATGAAAGTAAAGGATGGCTATGTTTTTCAAATATCATTTTGATACAGTTTGAAAGTTTGATTAAGTATTAGAATGAGATGATAAATCAAATTATGTAATGAATAAATGTATTCCAAGTATATATGCACAGTATAATTTTCATGAATCAGTAAGCCTGATCTTTTTAAGATATATATATATTTACTTATTTTTTTAAACATCAGTCTCTTAATGTCACAAAATACACAAGTTAAACACATTTTAATTTCATGACTTCCATATTATTATATTTTCTGTATTTCTACTCAAAAATTTTTTTTTCAATTAGGCAATTACTATTGGTTTAGCAAATCAATATGCCTTTAATTTTTTACTTAATTGTGTTTTCCAAACTTAATCCCTGTTAACAAATAGTTCAAAAAGAAAGTCATCTGGACACATCAGCTACATTTTATTTTTACCAGCTCTTTAACTAACTACAACACCTAAATATTCACTATTACTGTCTTTTAAACCAGTTATCTGTATGTTATTTAAGACTAATGACATTGTTTAGGCGAAAACATCTGTTAGGATACTTTTGTAAGTATTTTTACAGAATGAAAAAAACAGGCAAAATCAATCACGATGTGAAAGGAGGCAACAGGAGATGTGCCTGGAGCATGAAAACAAAAACTAGGAAATGTGACAGTCAGCCAGGGAGCTAGTCTCTGCTCTGATTGTACTGATGCACTTCCCTGTAGAGCCTTATTCACTAAAAGTCGCCAGCCTCTGTTAGTCTGTCACCCCGCTCATTGATGGGAGAGCATATGGGGCTCTGTGGAGTTCACTGTAAAGGTGGCTACAGAGACTCAGTTAACTAGCACACACTTAACCAAGGACCTCATCTTTGCCATCCTGCCTCTGATTTACCTGCAGTCATCTTCGAGAATAAAAAGATGTGAAATGGCCTCAAAGCAGGCACACACACATACACAAATGTTTGAAATCTGTTTGCCTAAGATCCTAACCTGAGCCTTCGGTTGAATATACACATATACATTTGCTCGATGGGATAGATGAACTCCTTTGGAATCTGGACATCACGCTAACACTGCAGCTCTCCTGAAAGGGCTAGGAAAAGGGAGTTAATGAATTTTGAGTGCTTCACCCTTTGGGCCCAATTAAATTTTAGTGCCAGTTAATTAGCAGTTAAACTTAGTTCAGTTCATTCATCTAGAGAAAGATCCTTACAGAAAAGGACATGGTATTGTAATTACCTCTGTTTAAAGAAAACTGAATAATAATAAAAAACCAAAAACATAAATAGGGAATGTTCTATCTCATTAGGGAAATTTTAAAAATATATATATTCTTATAAAAAAAGGAAAAATAATTATTCTTTATACTTCATAATCAAATGAAGTGTGTAGGCTCTTGAAGCTACTTAGCTGTAAAAGGGTTTGGTATTAATCTGCTTCATGAAAAATTAATGATGGGTAAATCAACACCTACTGAGCATAATAGAAAATCAGGCTAAATGCTGTTGGTAAATGTTATTATTCTCAGTGTGGCTGCTTTGATCCATTACCAAAAATAACACCATCAAATTTCCAGATGTTGATAAATGAGGGCAGTATTTTCATAAGGGAGACAAAAGTAAAATTTGAAAGTCAGAGCTTTTCTTCTTCCTCAAGTTTTGCAAATATTTTAGGTGCTTGAGAATCTGAAACAATTAATTAGGCTGATGTCTGAAGCTTTCTAAGGGTTCCACAGAGAAAATGTAGAATTATCAAATGACTTAAAACGTCCTCAACCCATCCATTTAGAGTTCTATAATGTTATTTCCTGTAACACTTTCATAAAACCAGTACCTGGCCAACATGATAATTAGTCTCGTTCCTTTCCTCAGGTACAAAAAACTGGTTCCACATCCAACCACGCTTCACTCGGAAGTGAGAACCCATGGGGTGCTCAACTTCCTCCGTTGTAGAGATTTCTGTTGCTGTAAAGCAAGGCCATATGAGAGGAATTCCCAAGATAAAAGGTAGCAAGAAGCAACAATTCATTCTGCTCTTTTGATTCCAACTGGTGTTCTTCAGAGGAAAGAGTAGTTGCAAACAAAAACCGTGTGTTCCTTTATAATCTTTTTAAGTCTTAGGTTTCTTTCATATTCCTAAGGAACAAGAAACAAACAAAATTTAAATTAAAAAATAACACTTTCTCACATAATTGCTACATAAGGGTACAAGTTTTGCCTTCATAAAAACAAAACAACAATATACACTTAACTTATCTTCTAAGCTGGTTATATTTTGTTATATATTACATATATTTGGTTATAGCTCAGCAATAATTTGAATGGCATAATTAAAAACTTCTGCTCAAGTATGGTCCATTTTAAGCTATAGCCATAAATCTGCCCGAAGGTTGAAAAGTTGGTCTGGCAATCTCATTGACTGATAGGTGACACTGAGATAGATTTTTTTTTGCTTTAATTTAACCTGCTTACATCTTCTATTCTATCTCGGTAAAACTCAACAGTCAAGCCAGGGGAAAAAATGTGATCTTTCTCCTTTTTCAAATAGCAGTAAGTTTCCTAATCCAATTTCCCAAGTTACAGTATTTTATCTAGTATTAGATAAACAAAATGACAATTCAGTTTGAAATCTGGGGAATTTAATAATCAGTTATATTGATGTTATAAAACACTCTGTGAATAGAAAACCCATGCAAGATATTTGCCATTTTACATTATGAAAGATAAGAAAAGAAACGTTCTTTATTTTAAAAATATTATGTTATTTTTAGAAAATAAATACAAAATATAGTGTCGGGGTAAATATGGCTGTTTATAATATATAAGACAGAAATAAAAGATAGCTTCTATTATCAAAATACTAAAAAAGAAACTTCAACTACTGAATTTTACATGTAAAACTTTCCATTTAACTGATACTTATTATACCAACTCCTTTGAAATGATTGGTAATTCTCACCCTTAAAGAAAATTGAATAGCTGTGCATTTACCACATTGAGATAGCACCTCCATATAACCAAATTGGATTTGTTTGTTTGAGACTCACGAAGAAAAATAATTTTGTCAGGTATGTAGTTTAATACTACATGATCAACAGAAAAGCCAGAGTTCCTGTGTCTGTTAGGAGTTTTCTATATGATCTCACTTTGAATCTTCTCCACGCATTTTTGAACAACCACCGAGAGATATTTTAGGTCTCTGACTCTTGTTAGAAAAAGTCGTTTAAAAACACCTAATTAAGAAAGAACAGGTTGTCATAAATGGGGATATTGTGGTGCCTCTGAGTTCCTTCAAGCAGATGTTTTCTTTGTTATATATTTACTTAATGAAGGCCATGAAGAAATTCAACTGTGGTGAAAATTAAAGATGAATTTTATTCTTATGTTGAATATTTGAAACTTAAATAATGTTTGTTGTTTAGAAATTGCTAAAATGGGGGGGAGACAAGATGGCGGGGAACTAGGAGGAGGCGCTGGTTCAACCTGTCCCCTAAAGTGAGCTGATTACCTACCAAGGAACTCCGATCACCCATGAAATCAGCCTGAGATCAGAATTCTACTCGTCAGGATCTCTACGGGGCAGAAGACGCCAGTGGGCAGGTAAAGCGGAGCGGGAACGTCAGACTAATATGGGAAGATAAACAGAAGAGGGAGGGAGCCACCAGAGGAGACCCACTGGGAAGTGATACCCCAATACGAGAGTGCCCTGCGACTGGGGACCGGCACTAACTGGGAGTCTGGTTGAAAGCACTCAGAAAGAGCAAAGGATCGCGGGGGGAAATTGTGGGAATTGGGGTGGTTAGGGACAGGGGCTAAGTCCCCAGACCCAGGACAACCACCCCTGGCGCTGAGCCAGAGAGAGGGCGGCGAAGACACCAGGTCTTGGTCCCGGAGCCGCCAGCACACATGAGAGCGCATGGGGTCCCGTGAGGGGCTGGGAGCCTCGCCAGCCTCCAGAACCACAGCCTTTTTGCAGTCCCCACGCATGCGCCGCGCTGCGCTAGCAGAGCCTGAGACGGGCTCCACCCCCTCCCCTGAGAGAGGCGCGCACAGGCGCCAGCCAGGCGCTCTCGGACCGGAAAGACCAGGCGCTCCCAGCCCGGGCCCTCAGGAAAATCTCAGGGTGCGATCGCTGCTGGGAACGTCTCTGGGGTCCGGAGCTGCCCAGACAGCCGCCGCTGTCGTGGTTGTGGGTACAAGCAGGAGTCCCTGTGTCCCCAGGGACCATGACTTGGAACTTGCTCTGCCAGCGGCCGAGGGGGCACTTATATGCCCTCCAGCACCCAGAGGGGAACGCACTGGGGCTTCTCTCTGGGAGGGAGGTCGGGGTGCAGCTTGCTTTCCTCTGAACCTCCAAAAACCATCAAGAGCTGCTAAGGGGAGAGAAAACAAAGGAACAAACATAAAAACCTACAGAGAACAAAAGCCTGAAAAGCCGGTTTCCTCAGAGCCCACCCCCTTGAGGGGGGCGGGAGGACTTAATTCAGGGAACATCATTGACTGAAAACCCACGCGGCAGGCCCCTCCCCCAGAAAACCAACCAGGAAAAAAAAAAAAAAGATGATGAGAGAACAACCACCACTACTTCATAGCTATAACTTTTATTTTTAATTCGTTCCCACTATCCTGGTTCATTTTTTTTATATAGACAACTTTTTTAACCTATTTACCATCACAGTAAGATATCCAGTACATCAAATTCCATAATAACCTTTTAACCTGAACTTTTTGATACATATACCCGTGTTTTTCTTTTGATTTTCTATTTTTTTTCTTTTTTTTAAAGATTCTATTTATTTATTTGACAGACGGAGATCACAAGTAGGCAGAGAGGCAGGCAGAGAGAGAGAGGGGGAAGCAGGCTCCCCGCTGAGCAGAGAGCCCGATGCGGGGCTCGATCCCAGGACCCTGGGATCATGACTTGAGCTGAAGGCAGAGGCTTTAACCCACTGAGCCACCCAGGTGCCCCTGCTTTTCTATTTTTTAATTTTTTTTTAAATTTTAGCTTAGTTTACTTTATTCCTTTTTTGTATTTTTATTTTTAAATATTCATATAGAGTTAAACTTTAAGGTAATCCCCTTTCCCCAATCAATGCTACCACTATAGGTAAACCAATTTTTAAACCACTTTATCTTAGGAAAGTTGAGTCCTTTAACAAAGATATCAAGATACTTCCAGGAAGAATCAAAATAACCTTCCTCGCCCACACTGAGAATTTAAACCACTCTCCCATCTTTTTCTCCCGCCAGTGTTTCTGTGAATTTATGTTTGTCTTGATAGTATATAAATCTTATACTTGGGGTTCTTTTTGATGAGGTTCTTTTCTTTTTTTGCACATATATATATATATATATTTTTTTTTCTCTTGTCATATACTTTTATCAGTCTTTTTGTTTGTCTGTTTTTGTTTGTCTACTTCATAAATCTTACCTTGGGGCTGAGCCTTCTCTTTTATCTTCCCTTGTGTGTGTGTGTGTGTGTGTGTGTCTCTCTCTCTCTCTTTTTTATCCATTTCTTTTTTCTCTCGTTTGGGTGGGGACTCCTGATTGCTCAGAAGCATTCCAGGGTGCACCTTGACTGCACCACGATAGATACATCCAGCTACATCCATTCAGCCATCTCTCACCAAAATGACTAGGAGGAGGAATGCCCAACAGAAGAAAAATTCAGATGGGCCTTCTGCAACAGAGCTAATGGCTATCGACATAGACAACATTTCGGAAAGGGAATTCAGGCTAACAATTATCCAGGCAATAGCTAGGTTGGAGAAAGCCATGGATGACCAAACGGAATTGATTAGGGCAGAACTGAAAGCCACCAGGGATGATGTTCACAATGTTGGGGCAGAACCGAAAGCCACCAGGGATGATGTTCACAATGCTCTCAATGAGTTCCAATCTAATCTAAATTCACTAAAAGCTAGGGTAACAGAGACAGAAGATAGAATTAGTGATCGGGAGGACAAACAGATGGAGAGAAAGGATCAGGAGGAAGCCTGGAGCAAACAGCCTAGTAGCCACGAAAACAGAATCAGGGAAAAAAATTATGCCATGAAACCTTCCAACGTCAGAATTATTGGAATCTCTGAAGGGGAGGAGGAAGAAAGTAGTCTAGAAGATATAGTGGAACAATAGTTCTCCATAAAAATTTTCCCAATCTCGTGAATGGAACCAGTGTTCATGTACTAGAGGCAGAACGGTCTCCCCCCATGATTATAGATTCTTGAAAGTCCTCGAGACACCTAGTAGCAAGAATGAAGAATTATAATTGTAGGCAGGCCCTCTTGAAGGCAGCTAGGACAAAGAAGCTCCTTATGTACAGAGGAAAGCCCATCAGAATAACATCAGACCTGTCCACAGAAACCTGGCAAGCCAGAAAGGGCTGGCAAGATATATTCCGGGCACTAAATGAGAAAAACATGCAGCCAAAAATACTTTATCCAGCAAGACTGACAATCAAAATGGATGGAGAGATAAAGAGTTTCCAAGACCGGCAAGGCTTAAAAGAGTATGAGACCACCAAGCCGACACTGCAGGAAATATTAAGGGGGGGTTCTATAAAAGAGGAAAAATCCTAAGAATATCATTGAACAGAAATATAGAGACAATCTACAAAAAGAAAGACTTCAAAGGTAACACGGTGTCAATAAAAACGTATCTATCAATAATCACTCTCAATGTGAATGGCCTAAATGCACCCATAAAATGACACAGGGTTGCAGATTGGATAAAACGACAGGACCCATCCATATGTTGTCTACAGGAGACCCATTGTGAACCTAAGGATACACCCAGATTGAAAGTGAAGGGATGGAGAAACATCTTTCATGCCAATGGGCCTCAAAAGAAGGCCGGGGTAGCAATTCTCATATCAGATAAATTAGATTTTAAACTAAAGACTGTAGTCAGAGATATAGAAGGACACTACATCATTATTAAAGGGACTATCCACCAAGATGATCTAACAATTGTAAATATCTATGCCCCCATAGGGCATAGAGCAGCCAATTACATAAGAAAACTATTAATCAAGATAAAGAGTCATATTGATATGAATACATTGATAGTAGGAGATCTTAACACGCCTCTCTCAGTAATAGACAGATCATCCATGCAGAAAATCAATAATGCATCGATCCAAAAGAAAAGAGAGAAAGCTCAAATTAATAAAATTATGAATGAAAAGGGAAAGACCACAACTAACACCAAGGAAGTACAAACAATCATCAGAAGCTATTATCAACAGTTATATGCCAATAAATTAAGCAACCTTGATGAAATGGATGCATTCCTGGAAAACTATAAACCCCCCAAATTGAACCAGGAAGAAATTGACAACCTGAAGAGACCAATATCTAATAATGAGATTGAAGCAGTGATCAAAAACCTCCCAAAAAACAAGAGCCCAGGACCTGATGGATTCCCTGGGGAATTCTACCAAACTTGCAAAGAAGAAATAAATCTATTCTCCTGAAGCTGTTTCAAAAAACTGAAGCAGAAGGAAAACTTCCAGACTCTTTTTATGAAGCCAGCATTACCCTGATCCCCAAACCAGGCAAAGACCACACCAAAAAGGAGAATCTCAGACCAATATCACTGATGAATATGGATGTGAAGATTCTCAAGAAGATCCTAGCAAACAGGATCCAACAGCACATTAAAAAGATTATCCACCATGACCAGGTGGGATTCATCCCTGGGTTACAAGGATGGTTCAACATTTGCAAATCAATCAATGTGATAGAACAAATCAATAAGAGAAGAGAGAAGAACCACATGGTCCTCTCAATTGATGCAGAAAAAGCATGTGACAAAATCCAGCATGCGTTCCTGATTAAAACACTTCAAAGTATAGGGATAGAGGGAACATTCCTGAATTCATAAAATCTATCTATGAAAGACCCACAGCAAATATCATCCTCAATGGGAAAAAGCTCAAAGCTTTCCCGTTGAGATCAGGAACAAGACATTTATTTGTCAGAGAGAGAGAGAGAGCACGAGCGAGCACAGGCAGACAGAGTGGCAGGCAGAGGCAGAGGGAGAAGCAGGCCCCCCGCCGAGCAAGGAGCCCGATGTGGGACTTGATCCCAGGATGCTGGGATCATGACCTGAGCCGAAGGCAGCTGCTTAACCAACTGACCCACCCAGGTGTCCCAGCAATCTATACTTTTAATGCCATTCCGATCAAAATTCCAGCAGTATTTTCAAAGAGCTGGAGCAAATAATCCTAAAATTTGTATGGGATCAGAAGAGACCCCGAATTGCTAAGGAAATGTTGAAAAACAAAAATAAAACTGGTGGCATCTCATTACCTGATTTCAAGCTTTACTACAAAGCTGTGATCACCAAGACAGCATGGTACTGGCATAAAAACAGACACATAGACCAATGGAACAGAGAGCCCAGATATGGACCCTCTGGTCAAATAATCTTCGACAAAGCAGGAAAAAATATACAGTGGAAAAAAGACAGTCTCTTCAATAAATGGTGCGGGGAAAATTGGACAGCTATATGTAGAAGAATGAAACTTGACCATTCTCTTACACTGTATACAAAGATAAACTCGAAATGGATAAAAGACCTCAACGTGAGACAGGAATCCGTAACCTCTTTGATATCAGCCACAGCAACTTCTTTCAAGATATGTCTCCAAAGGCAATGGAAACAAAAGCAAAAATGAACTTTTGGGACTTCATCAAGATCAAAAGCTTCTGCACAGCAAAGGAGACAGTCAACAAAACAAAGAGGCAACCCATGGAATGGGAGAAGATATTTGCAAATGACAGTACAGACGAAAGGTTGATATCCAGGATCTATAAAGAACTTCTCAAACTCAACATACACAAAACAGATAATCATATCAAAAAATGGGCAGAAGATATGAACAGACACTTCTCCAATGAAGACATACAAATGGCTCCCAGACACATGAAAAAATATTCATCATCACTAGCCATTAGGGAGATTCAAATTAAAACCACATTGAGATACCACCTTACACCAGTTAGAATGGCCAAAATTAGCAAGACAGGAAACTACGTGTGTTGGAGAGGATGTGGAGGAAGGGGAACCCTCTTACACTGTTGGTGGGAATGCAAGTTGGTGCAGCCACTTTGGAGAACAGTGTGGATATCCCTCAAGAAATTAAAAATAGAGCTTTCCTATGACCCTGCAATTGCGCTACCGGATATTTACCCCAAAGATACAGATGTGGTGAAAAGAAGGGCCATCTGTACCCCAATGTTTATAGCAGCAATGGCCACGGTCGCCAAATTGTGGAAAGAACCAAGATGCACTTCAATGGACAAATGGATAAGGAAGATGTGGTCCATATACACTATGGAGTATTATGCCTCCATCAGAAAGGATGAATACCCAACTTTTGTAGCAATATGGATGGGATTGGAAGAGATTATGCTGAGTGAAATAAGTCAAGCAGAGAGAGTCAATTAGCATATGGTTTCACTTATTTGTGGAGCATAACAAATAACATGGAGGACATGGGGAGATGGAGAGGAGAAGAGAGTTGAGGGAAATTGGAAGGGAGCTGAACCATAAGAGACTATGGACTCCAAAAAACAACCTGAGAGGTTTTGAAGGGGCGAGGGGTGGGAGGTTAGGGGAGCCAGGTGGTGGGTAATAAGGAGGGGACATGTTGCATGGAGCACTGGGTGTGGTGCAAAAACAACGAATACTGTTACGCTAAAAAGAAATAAAAAAAAAAAAAGAAATTGCTAAAATATACCTTTTGATAGCCAGTAAATAATGAAAATATTCAGAACAAGTTCAGTTTCTTAATGAGGAAGTTATCTTGTATAAATATGGAAAACTATCACTAACAGTGGTGTGAAGTGTAATTATAATGTTGGTAAAATGCATTGTGTTTTTGTGTCATAATTGTGTCAAAATAAAATTGTGTCAATTTTATATTATGATATTTTCATTCACCTAGGATGAGAGGTTTTAGGGAAGATACCGTTTTAGATTAAAAGTTATTTAAAACACAAAAGAACAAGTCTAAAATAGGGACATTGTTTAGAACTTAATTTGTACATATTTTTATGTTTACATTTTTTATGAATTTGTGACAATCCAATATGATAATTCAG